>JAKSZP010001132.1:0-10010 GCA_022478985.1 Massospora cicadina | reverse complement strand
CTTGGTGAGAGAGGGAGTTGACTCTGGGAGATTGAAGGGGGTGCCCACTGGAAGGGGGGCATGAGCGCGAAGGTATCCCATACCAATAGTGGGGTTAGCTGTTTCAATTGCTAGGCGTAAGGCCTCAGGGGACAGGTCTTGAACATGTCTCATTGTGTGGGTTTTGGAATTGCTGCTGCGGCCACGTGGGATCGTTTTTGGCCTGGTTTAGGCCCCTGGGTAGTGGCTAAGAGGGCTTGTTTTTGAGCTGTGCAGCCACTATACAAGTATCCAAGGGCGTTACACCATGAACACCGGGGGGCGCGCCTGATCAGGGTCGACAAAAAAGATCTCAGGGCATGCTCTCAACTACCGCCACACGAGGAATAACCTCAATGTTGCGGGATACAGTGGGGGAGGGGATGAACGACGCCCTAGCAGTGCGAGCTCTTTGAGTGGGAGCATAGTAAGAGGGGACGCTAAAGTCCACTGAAAGAACAGACCCAAACTCCATTAAACCACGATGGAGCGTCATTTTAAGAAACTCAGGATCAACAGTCATTGTAGGTTGGAAAAAGTAACCCATGAAATTTTCTCCAGGTGAGAGCGTGTGCGGGAGATGCGAAGAGATCCACGCGGAATAATGACCTGGAGGGTGGCAGCATGGCCAGCAAGGGCAGCTTCAGTGAAGCCCACATCAATGTAGTGGCCCTCCACTGATTCATGGATGGTGGTGTTAATTGGGAATGTCTCCGCAATCGCTGCAAAGTATGAGAAGTAATCCTCCATATAGAATTTAACATGGTTATGCCCAGAATAAAGGCGAATTGCGTGGGAGAGGGTTGAGCGAGGTAGAGCTTTTTGCGCTCTAGTTTCAGCCCATTTCTTCTTAACATCAGCAATAAACGCCACTTCACGGGGATCAGCTTTGGGTAGCGTTGGTGCCAGAGGTTTTTGCCACACCCCAGTGGCTCCTTTGGTATGTTTGTGTTTTCTTTGGGCTGCAATTGCGGGTTGAGTTTGAGCTGGTGGTTTGGACAAGTTTGCAGAGTTCCCTTGTTGCTGGAATGTTACAGCAGTTGCTGGCGTCATATTAAATTGAGGGGCGGATTGTTGGGCCTCGCTAAATTGGGGAGGCCCATCCAGATTGGAATTAACTCCAGCCAATTGGGAGGAGGGCGATGTTTCATCACCATCCCAATCTATTTGGGTAAATTCAGCCCGAGTATTTGCTGTGATTTCGTGGGCAAAACTCACTGGCTGATTGGTGAATTGGTCGTTTTCAGCATATGGAGATAAAGTGCTGACTTGAGAAGTGCCAATTACGGGGTTTAAATGGGACGGGTGAGATTGGAACTGGTGTGAAGTTCCAAAATCCGAACCATTTGAATCCTCATTGGGAAGAGTAGATTGTCCCAATTTGGTGCTTAGTGAACCATTTTGTGCGGCTAATCCAACCTTACATCCGAGGGTTGGGGGCCAGTTGATTGTTGGGCCTTGCTAAATTGGGGAGGCCCATCCAGATTGGAATTAACTCCAGCCAATTGGGAGGAGGGCGATGTTTCATCACCATCCCAATCTATTTGGGTAAATTCAGCCCGAGTATTTGCTGTGATTTTGTGGGCAAAACTCACTGGCTGATTGGTGAATTGGTCGTTTTCAGCATATGGAGATAAAGTGCCGACTTGAGAAGTTCCAATTACGGGGTTTAAATGGGACGGGTGATATTGGAACTGGTGTGAAGTTCCAAAATCCGAACCATTTGAATCCTCATTGGGAAGAGTAGATTGTCCCAATTTGGTGCTTAGTGAACCAGAATGTGCGGCTAATCCAACCTTACATCTGAGGGTTTAGGGCCAGGTAGCTGGGTATCGCCCCTCATGGAGGGAGCCAGAAACATGGCGTCAACAATAATAGATGGGGCTGATTTGCTGACACAATGGGGGAGGTGAATGACTGGATGGGATGAGTTGCATTCAACTGAGCAGATGCCATTAAAACAGCGTGGGTGATGGCCTCCTTGGTTGGAGGGGGCCCAGCGGGTTGGTGGGAGGCAGAGCACACAGAGCTGTTAGGCGTGCAGGTTGCAGAAGTGCGATCAGGTGAACTGGCGCTAGTTGAAGTAGCTCCAGGTTGGGGGGTGGTGCCTGCTTTCATGGCCGCTGCTTGAGAGCGGGTGATTCTGGTTGACCCTGAGGTGGGTAACCGAGGGTTGCTTCGTTTGGGGGTGGTGCTGGCTCGTTTGGCAGAGCCTGCAGGTTTTTTTGCGGGGTTTCCCGTCATATTTGCTAATAGTTTTCGTAAATCTCTTTAATGGAGCTAAATTGCAGGCTGAATTGATTTTTGAAAAGTGATGCTTAGCAGAAAGAGAAACACAATGTAGTACTATTGATATGAGAAAAAGAGCAATAAGATGCTTTCAACCGGTTAAAACAGAAACTAATGGAAGCCCTGATCCTGATAAACCAAATTTTCTAAAGACTTTCTATTTTTATATAGATACTTGTGACATGGGTATAAGCGCTATTCTAGCAAATTGAAAAAAAGTATTTTACTACATGGTTGAGTTTTACTTAAAGGCATTCACTAGAGTAGAGCACAACCACATGTTTATAGAGCGTTAGTACCTAGTGTTGATCAGAGCAGTATGCCACTTCTGAGCCTGAAATTACAGTGTACGCTTCAGGAATATTATGAATAATGCATATCTGAGATGGTTAACAAACATGAAATATCTGGATAAAAAACTATCAAGATGGGTAGTTTATCTGCAAGGTTCAAGTTTCAGATCATGCACGTGGAAGGAAAGAAGCAAAAGACCATGGATTTCTTGTTACAGTAGCCCTTCTTCCATCTACAAGCCCATGAGAGCAATTGAGTCTATGAGCTTATAGGAAAATCATAAGAGAAATGGAAGGAAAAGGATGATCATTCAAGAGGATACTTAAGAGTTTTTCCAAAGCAAGAAGATTCTGAGATTGACTGTTAAAGAAAAAAGTACAGGATAAATGGCTACCTTACATTAAGTTTATTAAAAATTGCGCTACTCATGGAATGTCACCGCCTGGTAGTCCATGGATGGCTACAGAATATGTACTAGCATATCAAGGAGTGACTTTAGTGGGAGGGCATGTTGGGCGATGTTAGTCAAGCTTTAGAGCTCTGCATTGATGTACCTCAATACCAGCCCCTCCCAAAGAAGTTCAAATTTCAGTCTATCCCTATAAGCGCGAACTTTCACAACATTTTCATTGATATCATTGGACTATTCTTAAAGTCATCAAGCTAAAATTAGTCTATACCTATTGTGATAGATCAATTGGCCAAGTGGGAAGCAGTTGCAGTCAATGCATTTACTGTAATTGTTACTGTGAGGTTCCTTTACCACTAAATTATTACTTGCCATGGTTGCCCTCAGATATTTTTTCTGACAATGGATGGAACTTTTTTTAAATGTTGTGAGACACCTGAGGGACCTAGTAGGATTCAAACAATAGCTTTATTACGCCATATACACCATCTACCTATGTAATTGTGGAAAGAGAGAACCCTTGCATCCATATTAAAGAAGATTGTGGTCATCCACGGATTTAAATAGGACATTTTTCTTCCATCATCCTTATTCACTTGCCAATCATGCTACCACATGTCTATTGGCATACCTCCATTCAAGGAGTTAAATGGAAGATAAGCTACCTTACTGAGTTTTTTACCTCCAGTGAATAATGAACATAGGAATAATTTACCGCCTATAAGACACAGGCAGAGTTAGTGGAGGAGTGAATCAAAATTCACATGAATGTAAACGAATTTAGAAGTCACAGAAGGAAATTATTAAAGAGAGTGAATGCCAGGATTCTTAATAGTATGGTTAAAGCCTCAACTTAGAGCTGCCAATTTTTTTATCATTTCAGGTGATCTCAACTTATATTTACTACAATTAATTTAACAATCAATGTTTTTTCGTGCCTAATGCTCAAAATCACATTTAACTTTAAGGTATCTAGCTTTGACCAGGATCAATCAATATGTTAAGTTCCCTGACAGATGAATTTGAAAGATATCGCCATTAAAGTGATCACTAATCAATACTCCAGCTGTTTTCCTATCTCAATTATTTTTTTTCCTGTGGGGAAAAAATCCCTACTTTAGTTTTATTTAAATTATCTCATTACTTAAGCTTAGCCCTAATCTTTCTTAGCACTATAAAGTGTGCTAGTTGTTCTTAATAATTTTAACTTTACAATTATACCTTTATTGTTAAGGTTCTTTTGTAAAGCGCTTTGTTAGGACCTCTGAACCAAGTGTTAATTAATTACCTAATTTTTAATTACATATTTTGGGACCTCTGGACCAGTGTGGTTAAGTCCTAAGTATCTTATATATACTTGTGAACCTCTGGCATCTATCTGCCCAAGTTCTAAACAACTCACGCTCTTGCTTAGAACCTCTGGCCTCTATATAACCAAGTTACATTTATTCAAAGTTATTATCTAAGCTAGAAAGCTTTGAAGGACCTGCCTTCAGATGACCTGCTCCTCCAAGTCTAAAATGAACAAATATCTAGGTTGCCCAAATTTGAGGTGGGACATAAAAAGATTTTTAATCACATGTGTGGAGGAAATTCTGAGAAGTTACATGCTGTTATATTTGACCTGCAACTGTTGTCATGAGAAAAGGGCCAAAATATACCGTTAAGGATGACGCCACCCAAATCACATACAAATAAGTTTATGTATGGCACTTAAAGTGTTTCCAAAGACACATCTTTAGGAGTTTAATTTTTGAAATTTATAACTATAGGGGTTAATTACTTGAGCTCTAGAAGAAACCTTGATACCCCCAATTTAGTAATACCAATATTTGTACTATCGATCTAGCCATCAGAATGATGATAAATTCAAAACTAACATGATCAGTGATCAAAAAAATTTACAAAAATTTGAAGCCCATTTTATAGGCTTCAAATAGACTAAAAATTCATGATGATTAAGGATCTTATATACCCTAAACTATCAAAATACCATACAGTCAGAATAAAGTCAGAGGACACTTGTGTAAATATACTGGTGCAGAAAAATATGTATATTGTGTCACAGATTATGCCTCATAAGAACCCTTTTATACCCTTGGGGTCAGCTGTCAATAATGAGAGAATATCAAAGTTCCATATAAAAAAGTTTTTTTTTCTATTATAAGATGTGCAGTGCAAAATCTTTCATAATGTGAACAAAATAATCTTTAAAGCTCCAACAATTAATACTACTGGTGTATCAAGTAGACACAACAGCCACAAGGGTTAAGAGAACATTAGGAGAAAAAAGATCAGCAGCCAAGTGGACACAATCAGGTCAAGGCTCTATAAAATCTAGGAAGACTCTCAAAAGGCCTAAAAAGATCAAATAATTGGATTCCACTTGGCCTGAAACTATGCAACAAATGCACAATTATAATTTAGGAAACTTGATTTCTTAAAAATTAAGTTCTATTTTAACCTTAAATTTTCAAATTCTATCTATATTTTATGGTCATATTAATAAAGTAACATCTTTCACAGAACCTGTCTTTACTATTGTCATTTTTATTTTTGGTAATAATGCCAAATATAGGTATAATATTATAAAGTTTAAAATTAGCCTTCCTGTTGTCTTTAGAGGTTGAGAGATCTGGTGCACTTTGTAGTAGGGTAAATTATGTATAAATTCGAGGTTTTAACATGTTCAGACACATTTGAAACCATGAAAAAATTAATATACATATATATATATAATTAAGAGACCTTCTAATTTACCTTTTTATGCACCCTGTGAACAAAAAAATAAACTATATTCAGTGGCTCAACTCCAAACATCAGCACCATCTGAGCGAGCATGTCACTTTGGCAATATGTCAGGAGAGTGTTTATAACTCTCTTGTTCCCAAAGAGGTGGTGTGGGATACACATCCACACCAAAAGAGAACTAGTTGCTATTAGGAGTGGGATACACATCCACACCAAAAGAGAACTAGTTGCTATTAGGAGTGGGAAAAAGGCTCCTAGGAAGGTTCCAGAGCACAGGGGACTTAGGGACAGGGTGTACAATACAGAATATATAACTATATATTTAATTAATGACATGGCTTGGATGGACCCCAAGGAGTCCATAGCCAAGTGCAGATCAGTGTTGGGATGCTTGGGTGCCTCATTCTAAATGGACTTGGATGTCCCAATTATGCACCAGGTTAAGCCATTTATATAGAAAAAATATAATGTTCTATATTGTTGGAGACCTCCTTTAGGAGGTCTGCACAAAAGTTTGCCCAAGGGACCATGCAAAAAAACGTAAAATTAATGAAGGTCTTTATTAAGCAAGCAACCAACAAGAAAGGTTAGTCTTGAAGAATCATTAAATAATATCAGTGGGAGACTTATCAATCTTCAAGTGTCATACTAATGCTAAACAACCAATAAGCACACACTATCAACATCCATGGTACTGTAGCTCAAGATAGTCCAAACTTAAGTTATTGATTGCAAGTGAATTCTTCTCAATTTGGAGATAGTGCAAGTCAAATGGGTTTTAGAACCCCGTTCTCCATGTAACCATAATAAACCAACCTTTTTGTTAGTAATAAAGCTGGTGTGTTTTTAATGTCCCTTATGTAACACTAGGCCAAACATCACAAACCCCCTGTGGACCAATTTGGACTTATCTTGACTGTACCCAGAGTTGGTCCAGAGTATGCTTTAGGTCAAGAAAGCCTATTAACTTAATAATTTTGCCTCCTCATGAAAAATCCTGTTTCTACAGTATGTACCTTCAAGCGTGTCATGTAACCAATACATCAACCTCTCATTCTTTTAAGGATCCACCTCTCCTCCAGAAACTTTTCCAGGAAAATGTTCTTGTGGGCAAGGGTCAGCTTCATGGCGGCGATAGTCTGCTTCAACGGGTCCTGCTGCCTCAGGGAAACGCTTGTGGAAAACATTAAATGCACCTTAAGCATGGGTGGAGTTGTTTGCTGGTACCCAACTGTTCTCATCTGCGTTAAATCCCTTCCAGGATACCAGGTACTCAAGCCTTCTTCTTAATTAACTGAGTCAAGCTGACCAGGGGATGGACATTACCAAACTAAAACTAAAATTATAATAATAAAAAAATTAATTATTCAAACAAAACGCCCAAAATGGACAGATCAATTGAATCATACCTAACAAATACCCAACCAGGCGGGTAGCAAATACTGCTATCCCTCCATGGTGGATGGGGAGGGGGGTTGGGGGCTCGTCTTCAGCTGCATCCATCTCGTCCCAGATTAGGGTTCATGTTAAGGCAGAAAGTAAGGGTGTGGGGGCATTGGCGGTATAAAAAATTGATATCCTTGATGACTGGAACTTCCAAATAGTTGCCAGCCATCATTATACCAACGATGTATTTGGCCAAAGCGTCTTCAGCTTTGAGGCAGGCGTCTGGGAATTTAGTGAATGTGGCAATGTTGGTTTAAGTTATTTTTGTTTAAGATTCCGTGCTACTGTTTTCACGTTCTGGATGGCTTCAGTGACGTTTTTGTATAAAGTTTTCATGTTAATTTTACTTTGTGTAGTAAGATTTTTATGGATGATGGGAGGTGAAATTTCTCCTTTGAGTGCAGCCACATATTTGGCAGCAGATTTTCGGAGCAGACGGCAATCTGGTGTGGCAGCTGCTTCTACTGCAAGCTGGTGGTCGCTTAGAACAGTTTGGCATTAGGTTGTGGGACATATTTCTGAGGCGGGAATTTTGCATCCCATTCTGCGTTACAGAGCCGCTCATTTTGTTTGACATTTCTTCAATGACGTTACCTGAATCGTCAATTTCATTCACTAATTCCCATGGGTTTTGGTTGAATTGGATTGGGGAATCAGCGTACAGTTGAGGTTTGTTTGATTCATTTGCAGACACAAAGGATTGAACTGGGATCTAATCCAATGTTTGATTAGATGAATTATTTATGGCATTGGGGCAAGGCGGATAATGATTGGTGGCTGCAGGTGCAGCTGCAGCATCAGGAATTGGAGGAGGGGAAGGTAGTATTGTACACCATGTCAGAGTTGGCATGGGGTGGGTGGCGGATTGGTGTGCATCAGGCAAACTTTTGGCGTTGGCAGAAGTTTTGAGTATGGGCATTTGTTTTTGAGTGGTCTAACTCAAAACAGGATAGACTAATCGTCCATCCGCCCCCAACGCAGGCCCAGAACGGATGGTCGGGGACAGATGGGATAGTGGCATGAGGGGGAATCGCCAAAGAAATTTTTATAAATTCAGGGCTGATCATGGCATACACCCAAGGCATAGTGAGGCGTGTAGCCCCATTTGGGACCACAAATTGTATGATTGGGTTGGCGCCGTAGGCTGCCAAACCTTCCATCAGCTCCTGGTGAAGCACTTCATGGGAAGGTGGGTGGGCAAACCAGCGAACTGGACCACCAAGGTGGTGTCTGTTGAGAGCTGGGTCTGAGTTGTTGGAAGGGGAATATTATAGAATATCTAATGGCACCATTTCTGCAGTGGCTGCATAGGCTTCGCATGGGAAGCCAAGATTAAAGTACCCCTTATAGTGGCGGAAGTCAATAAAACAGGCTGGTTTCATCACCACCTGAGCCATTTCTTAATGGCTTAGTCATCGTAGGGGTAGATTTCTCTTATTTGACCCTAAGGCTGAAATGCATGTTGCTCTGGGGGAGCACCAGGGGGCAGCGGGACGCCACTTGGGTTTATGAAAGATGGGTATCGAGATCCTTGGGAGTAACAAATCGTCCCAAGGGTTTAGAATGACTGGGCGAGCCAGTCTGAGCGCGTTTTCCTGTTGGATAGAAAATGGGGGGAGTTTCGCTGTTGCCCCACGCTGGGACAGCCGGCGGTGAGTCTGATGACATCAGAGCAAGATTTTGGTGTGCAATTAAGTGTTTGCTTTTAATTAACCAAATACGTTTTCTTGGAAAGTTACGCCGAGCAGAGAGAGCATAGTATTCAAGCCTTCTTCTTACACAGTGAGAGGCTACAATCTCCTCCAATTCCCACTATGGTGCCCATCAACGAGATAATCCTTTGGAGTCTCTGGTGGGAGCCTCAAACAACGTTAACTTACTTTCATGAAAGACAGCAAAAATCAGAACAATGAGGGAAGTTCTAGCTGGTACAAGGCATGGACCGCCTTTCTGACAATGTGGTAAAGCTCTATCCTCTTTGATCCCAGATTTTTGCATGTCTTCTTGATTGAAATATCTATAACATCAAGCATCACAAGATCCCCTTCCTTGTACACAGGACCTACCCATCTCTTACCATTGGCGTTCTCCTTATAAGCTTGAATAGCTAAATCAAAATTTGTGGTAACACTCTGATGTACTTTCTTGATAGAATAGGCAAAGTCCACCACCTCTTCCACTTTAATCCACAGCTGGGCTTTATGTTAAAGGCTGGGTTAAAACCATAGTTACCAAATAATGAGGAACAGCCTATAGATGCATGGTGAGCGATGTTATAGCTAAATTGGGCCATGGGAAGATGGGAAGCCAAATCTTAATGGTCCACAGTAGTGTAACGCCACAGAAACTGTTCCAAGTACTGGTTCACTTATTCATTATGCCATCTGACTTAGGGTGATAGGCAGTAGAGCTGCATGGAAAATCTGAAGAGTTTTACATAACTCTTCCACAATACAGAAGTAAACTAAAGACCATGATCACTAATGATATCCTGGGGCGCCCAATGAAGGGAGAACACATAATACATGAAGAACCTAGCCATCTCAGCAGCGATTACTGTGGCTCTACAGGGAATAAAGTGGATGAACTTTGTAAAATGGTTTATCAATAACATGATGGCATTGTGGCCTTCGGATGCAGGTAAATCCACATTAAAGCCCACTGATAATTATGTACAAGGGCATTTAACCTTTTGAACTGGTACCAATAGCCCCATGAGGGGCTAGCAATTCATCTTGATTTGGTTGCAGACCAGACACTCCTTACAATACCTGGAACCTTTGTGGCTAATCCCGTCCAATTA
>JAKSZP010001131.1:0-10035 GCA_022478985.1 Massospora cicadina | reverse complement strand
TTGAAGCTTCTATTTGGGGTATCAAATGTCACTTCCAAAATTTTCAAGTTATATACCATTTGTGAGGTAGTTATTTTTGTCACAAACATGGAAGACATCATATGATGCAAATTGCAATAGGGCCAAAGGGCCACTTGCAAAGTGATTCTAGCATCAAAGTCATCCAATACTTTCACTTCTGCCAGGATTGTGACTCCTGGTAAAATCAATCCGCTAAGCTAGCAAGAGACTCATCTTTATGGAACTGGATATCCATAAATTCTTTATTGCGTTTTGACATGCATGTCAGACTCCCAAACTCCTTCATGATGGCCGCCTTTGCCTCTGCATATGACCAGCTTTACTCCTCCAGGTGAGGTAACACTAAGGTTTGACAGTTGGTGTCTAGGCAATTCATGACCGTCAACGCCTTTTGACAATCTCCATAGCCATTCATGGTCATGTCAAACAGTCAGAAAAATGCTGGGGCGTTATCCATTGGAATGTTGGCAATTTTGGCGTTGCCCTAAATTCCTCCGAGTTATTTCTGGCCAATTCTCTCAGTTCAGCTACTCAGCTAACTTGAGTAGTGACTTTGGGTGTCATCTCTAAAAAAGGTATTAAAAGCGAGTGTCATGTTCCTTGGGGTATTCAACTTCCCAAGTATTGTGTGAGGACTTCTTTCTTTGGCATCGCTTGCCATATCAGCCTCACAAGCACATCTGTGAGCTTTAAGTTCCTCCACTTCTTTGATTAATCTTTTGATATCTGCACCAAATTTTCTTAAACAAACGCGATCCGCTTCTCGCTCTGTTTTCAGGCATAAGGCCTCTCAAACGAGCTCCCCTTCTTTCTTCTTCAATGAGTTAACTAGGCTGAGTAACTCGTTCCCAAAGCTGGCTACATTCTCTACTCCTTCCTCCACCTTGGCGACTCATTCTTCCAAGGCTGCAAACTCCCAATGGTCCACTGAGTTAAAGATATTCTGGTTTACAGTGGCTATCTTGGTCCACAGTTTGCGTAGCTCTTCTTTGTACGACATTATTATAGATTCTTCACTCAACTACCCCTTTAGTGAGCACCAACTTATAAAAATTTACTCTTTGGTTGTTGTCAGCAAGCAAAACAGTAACTTTTTTACTGCACAGGTTCAGTTTCCTCGTGCACTTTCTTGCGTTGTATAGATTGTATTATTAATCAATAATAGTATGGAGACTTTTATCCGTAGATGAGTGTGAATTATATTTCAGCCCAACGCTCAGCCAATATTTCCAATTAAATACTTCATAATTCATACTCGTAGGGATTTGTTCCCTATAATCTTGTCCACCCAATCTTTGTTAAGATACCCCGGTGACATTCTCTTTCAGCCCAACACACAGTCAGCAGCTATCCCTGATTGTGGTTCCTTCTTATCTAGATCCCTGCTCGGATCTTTACTCTTCTCTCTGAGAGTCTTCCAATTATTGCCCTCTGCAATAATATCCTTGAGATAGAACAACACAATAGAAGCTGATAGTCTAACTATACACCAAATTGATAATGCTAATACTATTTTACTTTAAAGTACTTTTTTATTATAGTAAATCCTAGGGAATTATATAGTGGGGAATTCAGCTGTCCAACATTCAGTTAACATCTCTTCAATGAAATGGCAGCTGTTGCTGTTGGATCACCCATCCTCATCTCAGCAGCAATGGTATTCCCCATCCTTGTAACGGGCGGGTTCGCGCCAATATGCAACAAACAAATTGGGCAGTAAAAGCCAAGTTACTGACCATACTAGGTACAGGCCAGCAGAGGCCCATCCCCAAAGCTGACCGCTATGTCTCATCATTGCCACTTATTCTCGGACCACTGTTCCCACAACACTGCAAATCAGTAGCAGGGTCTGGGACCAGTAAAGGTCTGAGAATGATGACACTGCCACACCAAGCTCACTGGTGGAGCTCATGACTTGGATCTGATCCAACTTATTACTAAAATAAATTCAATAATTTTTGAGATTAGCAAAATCCTTTATTCTTTGATTCCTCAAAGAAGACACAATTGCCCTACAGGGCTTCAGCGTCTTCCCTTAAATAATCTGCTGCAAATATTGAATAAATTTTTGCATTTAGTTAAGCTCCTCCAATCCCTGACCACCTCATCATTAGCAAAGAGTTGTCATTCCACTGGATCACCATCCACGCCCCGTGTAAGCCCATTGTCATTTTGCAGAGGTGATTTGCATTCAGGATGGTGATTTTGTCCAGCTCCAAACTTACCCAATTCAATGCCTGTTGAACCAGGGCCACATTCGGAATAAATTCCACCTGATCTGAGTCACTGTACAGATCAGGTGCCTCCTGATCCGTTACAATCCTGGCTAGGATTTTGCCATTGGACATCCTCGAGACCTCAAATGGAAAGAGTTAGAAATGTGTCCCTAACGTTTTCCTCTCAATCCAAGCGAACCAACCATATTTGGCAAGTGACCTGCTTAGGTAATGGGACTTATTACCCATTATGGTAGGTCACTCACAAACCAATCGATTCACTAGCTGCAGGCATCATCGCTCACCTCACATCTTGCTATTCATTCCCAATCAGTTAGTGATGGAACCTGACCGATCCCAATTGGTACACCTGATAGTTAATCACTATCAGATGCCCCTATTTCGTTGGCAACTCCGCCTGATGAGATTTTAAGTATTTATCCAGATCAATCCCCGATGGATACAACCAGGAGAATATCCCAAAATCCCAAAACATAGTTCCTCCAAAACTTGGGCCAACCGATTTCTGATTCACTTTGCCTTAGGGAATTTTCCCCTAGCAAAACCAGGTAATCTAGCAGGCTGGGAATATAGGCAAAAATCTCAACAGTTTACAACTGCAGAAAATGCAAACTGGAGATCTTCTACTAAAATAGAGATTCCACATGGATCTCTTTGTGTATCTAGAATATGATCTAACTCTGGAAGAAATTTCTTAGGTAACTTCTTCTAATCTCCCAAACTACATTGAACCCAGAATCCCTAAAAGCTTATCCTGCATTGGGTTTTGATGAAATTTGGTTTTTTAACACTAGAGCTTTGTGCACCAGACTACTATACCCCAACCCAATGGGCTCATATTGCTAAGCATTATTTATCCCCAACCCTATGGTGGCCCATAACATGGTGCTTATTCCACTTGTGGCAGTTATTATATCATTTTCAAATTTTTTTTTGCTAATCTTGACCAGGAGCCACCACGCTGCTCATAATGTAATGCTTTGTGCCATCTATATAAGAGTTGCACTGCTCATAAACAAGCTCTCTCATCCAGTAGTTGAGTTCCTGTAAAAGGTAAGAAATGCTCCTATACAGCAGCAGCGGCAATCCTGCAACCTACCTATTGGTTACTGGTACAAGATCCAACCCCTGCTGCCCTTCTGGTGGCAGTTGAGCATGCACAGACAGTAGCACAGCTTTGTGATAGATTAGGGACAGCCTGATCCGAACATTGACCTCATGAATATAGTTTCAGATTCACATGTAAATTCAGAGGTCGAGTTTGAAGAGTCAGGCAAATCACAAAAACAATTAAAGTCAGAAATTGTAGGTAAGGATTTGGGGATTTTAGAACGAGGGCTAATATGCCGTATCAAATGACAGTGTCTTGAATCCTCCAAAATTTTGAAATTTAGAATACAAAACTTTAATGAGCAACGATTTGGATGTCTCTCAAAAGCCTAATCTAGGATTTTAATTATCTAAACTATTGCAGATGCTTTAAAATAAGGAAATGGTAACTGTAGATAAAGTTTCGTTTTCTCAGAAAAATTACAACAAAGTTTTCAGTGTTATTGCTTATCAAAAAAATTCGGTTTAAAATCCTGTTTAAGAATATATTATTTAAAAATCAACCAGAACGATGAGCTCCACTAGTGAGCTGGACCAAGCATTGGCTTCATTCACAGTATTATCATGGAGCAAGACTTTGCTGCTTGCCTGAAGCATTGCTGGAACCTTGGTCCATGATTAAGTCACAAACTCTGGTAATGGCGCACAGTTTGGGGGTAGTTCTCTGCTGGATTGTTAGTCATGTGGTCAGTAACATGGCTTGTGCTTCCCAACTCCTTTGTCACATATTGGTATGAACCCATGAGTTATATAAAATGAAATTCGAACACTTTTCTCTCCATCTTGTGGGGCCCAGGAGGAAGCGGTGGTTACCAACGGAGAGAAATGAAACCAACATCTCTTGACCGTGGTTATGGTAGGGTTCTCATTTTGCATTTTTGCTATGTGAAGTGGGACGATTTTTGGGGGTGGCAACTCCATAATCTATAGTGGTCCAGGTGAAATCTAAATCACCCAATGGTTAGGTGACGTTGTCCATGGAGGCGTTGGACAAACTCCACCAAGTCATTGTGTATATCCGCTTCCAGGCATGGTTGGAGCAGGCAACAGGGTGTATCCCCTCTTGCACTCCAACTAGCTTAGGCAATGGAGAAATTACTTCCATAATTGGTGGGATGGTTACAAGAAATTATTGAAAAAAAGGAGAAATTTACAAATTCAATAGAGGTTATGTGTAGTTTATTGACTGGGCAGCATATACGGATGAGGCAAAAGATAAGGCATGGTTGGCACTATTAACAGTTAGCCAGGGTCATAGCTCAGTAGAAGAATATCTATAGGTTTTCTGTCCACTGGCAAAGACAGCTCAGGTTATAGATTCCCAATCCTCATGAATGGTTTGCCAGGGGTTTAGGCAGATTTGCTGGCGGCTTTGGCAGCAGAATAAGTCTAAACTACGCTGGGAATGAGGCGTTAACAGTTCAAGTTGAAAATCAAATAGCACTGGCACAGGATAGCAGGAGGGATCAATGTCACTGGGAAAGAGAAAGTCCCAGTAAGTGACCATTCCAGTCAAGGGGGTGGCACCCAGCCCCAAGGAGTTTTGTAAATGTATAATGGGGAGGGCGCCAAGGAAATGTAGAGGAAGCACGTAAATCAGTGAGCCATGGGAAGGAAAGGGGTAATATGCCTAAATTTTCATCAGTCAATTCACAATTGAAAGACTCATTTAAAAATAAATCATCTTTTTCGCTTTATTCTTGATTGTTTATCCCCATAGAATTGCACACAGATGGAGGAATGGAAGGGACAATGGCCCTGGTAGATACTGGGGCAGAAGAGAATTATATTAAAATTCATTGGCAAAGCGCTTAAAGTTTCAGGTGCAGAGGAGAACAGAGGTAGTATCTACCAATGCATCCTGGAGGGCACCATCGTGGCAAATGAGCCCTTTAGTGAAAGTACAGAAGGACCCATTTGGGTTCTGGGCGCAGTTTTATGTAATTGAAAACCTGGCCCATCCAGTAGTTCTTGGGATGCGGTGGTGGCATCAGTTCAAACCTCAGATCAATGTGCCTTCTGGTACCGTAACCCTGAACCCAAGGATGAGTCCACTAATGAAGTAGAGGCTGTTGGTGGGAAACCAGGAGTTAAATGAACATAGAGCCCTAGGGGCCATGCAGGAAGAGGTCTTACCAGCATAATACCGAGATTTTGTGAGGGTCTTTGGTCCAAAAAAAGATTTTCCTTCTCTCCCATAGGGCCATTTACATTCTCTTTCAGTTTAATGAAGGGTCAGAACTTCCCCATGGATTCCCATTCTATCCATTAATTGAACGAGAAAAAGCTGCATTGGAGGCCATGTGAATTCAATGTTGAGCGAAGAATTAATTGAGACATCAAAATCAGCTGTGATATTTCTGGTGTTGCTGGTGCCCAAGGCAAGCGGAGAGTTACAGCCATGCATGGACTATGGAGATTGAATGTGGTCATCGAGCTGGATCCTTACCTGATGATATTTATGGAAGATATTCTGCCAATGGTCATGGGATGCAACATTCTCACCAAGCTTGATCTGGCAAAAGCATACATTCAGGTACCCGTGAGGCTGGAGCACCAAAGGTACATGACATTCAAATTCCACTTTTGAATGTTCCAATACTGAGCTATGCCATTTGGGCTGCGCAATGCCCCAGCGGTATTCCAACAAATGATAGACCAAGTACTCAGTCAGTTTATTAGCTAGTGTTGCATCGCTTACATGGATGACATCCTGGTGTTTTCACGTTACAAGGAGGCACATTTACATTATGTGCTGATTGGTCCTGGAGGTATTAGCTGGGGCAGGATTAATGCTGAAGCTTTTGAAATATGAGTTTAACTCAGAGTTGGTTAAGTTCCCGGTTAACATGGCATATGGGAAAGGCCTGGGGTATACCCAGATAAGATATAGGTGGTGAGTGCATGGAAGTCACCAACGGACCAGACAGGCATAAGAAGTTTTCTGGGGATGGTGAATTTCCTCAGGTGATTCATCAAGAATCTATCAAAGTTAGCCTTGCCACTTACACAATAAATCAAGGTGTCCCATTGATATGGGGGAAGAAGAGGAGCGGGCATTCAACTTGTTGAAAGAGAAGCTCATTTTGGCGCTGGTCCTTGTCCATCCAGATTTTGAAAAACCTTTCATGATTGAGATGTATGTCTCAAATTTTGCTGTGGGAGCAGTACTCTTACAGAAGAGGAAGACAAGTTGGAGCATCCAAGTGTTATTTCAGCCAAAAATGATTTCAGCAGAAACAAATTATCCAATATATGACAAGGAGTTACTGGCAGTGGTTGCTGCACTGCAGGAGTGGCAGCACTACTTGTTGTATGCCCGTCATCCTTTTGTAGTATGGACAGACCATCAGGTACTGGAGTATTACTAAGAGTCCGGGAAAATGAATCAGCACCAAGCCCGGTGGCACGTGGAGCTGGTTCAGTATATTTCCAAGTAGAATTACCGTCTGGGAGCTGTTAATGATATTGCATATTGCTTGAGCCAGGATGTGGGGCTAGCATATGAGAAGGCTGAGTTGGATAAGTATAACACAGCAACCGTGTTCTAGGCAGACCAATTTGCCATGATGGTGAGTGAGGAGGATGAATTAGAGGGGGAGATCCTATGAAAGCAAAGGAAGTTAACATTTGGTTATCCGTTATGAGCAGAAATGGCAGAAGGCCAACAGCACAGCCATTATCATACATATGGGAAGAAAAATGGAAATTTGTATCATGACTCACGGATATGGGTTCCAAACCTATCACTGCAGTGGGAAGTGCTGCAGGCATCGCATGACCACCCATTGGTGGGACAATTTGGGGTTGTGAAGATGATCAAACAGGTGTTACATAATTATTCATGGGCTGGACTATAGAGAGATATCACAAAATATGTGGCGGAGTACTTAGTTTGTGAACATTCAAAGCCCTTGTTGAGGCATCTTGCAGGTAAGTTATTCCCACTCCAGAATCCAAGTCATCTGTGGGGGTTAGTTAGCATGGTTTTTATTACAGGGTTACCCAATATACAGGGGAAGGATGCAATAATGGTCATTATTGATTGGCTAACTAAAAATGCTAAGTTTTTTCCATGTAACTCAATATTCTCAACCAAAGACACTGCAAGGGTATCATCAATGAGATATTTGCCCATCATGGGCCACTGGCGGAGATCACTTTTGATCATAGACCCTAATTCATATCAAAATTCTGGTCAAGTTTGATCAGTAACTTAAAGATTCGTTTACATAGGGCTTTGGCATATCATCCACAGTCTGATGGACAGATAGAGAGGGTAAACCAGATATTGGAACAATACCTTTGATGCTATGTTTCAGATTGTCAGGATGGCTGGGTTACCTGGATCAGACTGTCTCAGTTTGCCTATAATAACCATATCAGTCTTTTCAGGGATGACAACATTCTTTGCAAATCATGGATCCAATCCAGCGTTGGATGGGGGGCCAGGTGGTGGAGTATGCCAGGGGGTGGACGAATTAACCCAAAAATAACAGACATCAGGAGAAAGTTATGAAACAACCTGGAGCGTGCCAAGCATGGCAAAAGTGGTATACAGATCAACGGAGAGCGCCAGACCCATTGTTTGCTCCAGGAGATTGGGCGTTGGTGGCAGTGAAAAATTATGTGGTACGGGTGAAGAGCCAGAATCTTGGACCAAAGTTCTTAGGACCATATAGGGTGAATCACGTTATCAACAAGGTTGCATTTGAATTGGACCCCCCAGAAAATTGAGGGCTTATCCAGTTATCATGGCTCATAGCTTTGGGGGATTCTGGGAGTTTGGATCAGAGTGGCCTGGGCTGGTGAGTTCATGAGAGGAGGACAATTAGTAATATGAGGTCAAACAAATCCTGAAGGAGCGTTAGGTGAGGGGTTGGCGGCAATTTTTTGTAAAGTGGAGAGGGTATCTGGCGGAGGAAGCGACCTGGCAGACACCAGAGGAGTGTTCACGCTGTCCCAAGAAGATCTGAGAGTTTCTGGATTTACAAGGGGGTAATGTGACAGATTGGGGCCAGCCTGATACGCAAATTAACCTTGTAAATATAGTTTCAGATTCACAAGTGAATTCAGAGGTAGGGTTTGAAGAGTCAGGCAAATCATAAAGACAAAGTTAGAGAATGTAGGTAAGGATTTGAGGATTTGAGAACGAGGGCTTATCTGGTGTATCAAAATGACAGTGTCTTGAATCCTCCAAATTTTTGTAATTTGGGATGCAAGACTTTCATGAGCAACGACTTGGATGTCACTCAAAAGCCTAATCTAAGATTTTAATTATAAAACTATTGCAGATGCTTTAAAATAAGGAAATGACAACTGTAGATACAGTTTCATTTTCTCAGAAATATTACAATAAAGTTTCCAGTGTTATTGCTAATCTAAAAAAATTTAGTTTAAAATCCTATTTAAGAAAATATTATTCAAAATCAACCAGAACGATGAGCTCCACTAGTGAGCTGGGCCAAGCATTGGCTTCATTCACAGTATTATCATGGAGCAAGACTTTGCTGCTTGCCTGAAGCATTGCTGGAACCTTGGTCCACGAATAAGTCACAAACTCTGGTAATGGCGCACAGTTTGGGGGTGGTTCTCTGCAGGATTGTCAGTCATGTGGTCAGTAACATGGCTTGTTCTTACCAACTTCTTTGTCGCATATTGACACAAACCCATGAATTACAAGGTTTACTCCATTAGTGCTGAAACCCCCTGCCAGTTGTCACCTCTTCTAAGTTGCCAGACCCTTCACCAGCACAAAATAAATGCAAATATGATTCACATAAAGCTATTCCAGATGAAGCTACTTCAGGGGCGGCATCTAAAACTAACTTGATAACACAAGAAACTCAAAGAGTGGAGTAGGTATGGAGTACCCCAAGTAGAGGTGATGGCTAAAAGTCATCATCTCTGTTAAGCTTTCAGCTAATGGTGCAAGCTAAAATAACTTAACAATGAATCTGAGGATATAAACTCGCTTTTCAAATGAAACTCCTGCTCATAATCAGGAAGTAGATTCTCCAATAATCCTCAATAATAGCCATGTAACTACACTACGCTCACTGTTCTTAAGTCTACTGGCAACAACAATAACAACACCTTCTGTTTTCGTACAAAATTAGGAAACTATTTCTCTTTTATTGGGACTACTTCTCTGGTAGGTAACTATGCACTTCCACTTGGAAAGTATAAATGCACACAATTATCTAATATAGACATAATGGCAACAGATACAAATAACAGACAAATGACAGATGGACAACAATAATTAATAAACTAAGCGACAGTAGTTATTAATGATCAATATTTAAATGGTAAATGATGATGTTTTATTAATTGGCCAGGCGCTGGTATTATATACCTCTTGGGCATCTCCTGACCGAACTCATCAATTAGATGAGTTCAATAATATTATGTCAATCCTCTTCTAGTCATGGCAATAATCATGAAATATACCCAAGTCAATTTGGCCCATGAATTTGCCTAAAAAAACAATTGTTTCATCCCAATTGAAGGCAATTTTACTCTCATAATTGGGATGATTTTGGGTTGTAAACTCAACATCAAAATCTTTCTGATTAGAGCTACATCATAACTTGACGTCTAACAATAAATGGGGATAATAAGATATATGAACATAAAAGATGACGCACCCCTAATTGAGACGTCA
>JAKSZP010001130.1:0-10069 GCA_022478985.1 Massospora cicadina | reverse complement strand
CCTGTTTTTCCCAGTGTAAGCTCTGCTTGGATTTGAATTCAGCCAAGAGGGCCTTCTTGACATCTGGCCAGGTGTGATGAGGATCCAGGTGAGGGATGATCAACTCTTGAGCTTGGCAGCTTAAATAAGGAAGAATATACTGAACTTTATGTTTATCAGTGGTGCCATCCATTGCAGCTTCATAAAAGTACAAAAAGGAGGCAATGCTCCCTTCACCCGGGGTGTATCTGTCCTTTATAGGTAATTTGAATGGCTGTTGCTCTAGCTTTTTGAGACGTGAGAAAGAGCTGGCTAGTTGCTTCTCAAGAGCAACTAATCATAATTCAGGAGAGCTGCTCACATTGACAGCCTCCATTGCCTTGATACTTTATTGAAGTATTCAGGGGATTTGACCCCTGTAGTGAGCACCAGTATGTGGGATCTACCGATGGATGCCACAAATATTTTCACAGAGTGAGAATCTTACTTTTTTATAAAAGTATAAAATAACGCTTTATTAAAGTTTTTATGTGTTTTTGTTTTAAGCGGGGCAATACCAAGAAAGGTCCTTTTCTTGATACTAGTTTTTCCTATTTAAACTAGTTCAGATTTTGAGACCATGGTTATTTGAGGCAAAAGAATGTAAAGCTGAGTTATCTAAATTAAGAAATATAGGCTTTTGGCCTATCAGATCAAAGGAAATATTTTGAGGCAAAACTGACCCATGTGGTAACGATTTGATGAATTGTATCCAATCACCAGCGAGTAAAATCTTTTCACCTCAGCAGTGGTCAAACTTGTGTGGTAATGATTGGTTAATTTTTACCCTATCATTGTTGAGTAAAATCTTCACACCTCGGCGGTGGTCAGACTCAGGTGGTAATGATTGGTTAATTTTTACCCAATCATTGATGGGTAAAATCTTCTCACCTCAGGAAGGTTCAGATCCGAGTGGTAATGATTGGTTAATTTATACCCAATCATCGACGGGTAAAACCTTCTCACCTTGGGAAGGTTCAGATCTGAGTGGTAATGATTGGTTAATTTGCATCCAATCATTGATGGGTAAAATCTTCTCACCTCGGTGGTGGGCAGACTTGTGTGGTATCAAACACCCCAAATTCAGCTGAGAAGTTGGAGCAATCCTATTATTAGTTATTACCTTTTTTAGTCAATTTCTGTGATAAACCATATTTTCCTGTAGTTAGGATGACACCAAGAATCCGCTAAGGTCTTTTCATTGTGGGTACTCATATCGTTGATATCCACAATATTATTTGAAAATTGGGCAGGTGATGGGCCAATCATGGTTGCAGATTCAGGAGCACTAATACCTCCAACATCCTTTTGCTTAAGTTGAGAAGGAGAATGTCCAACAACCACTTAGAGTTGCCTCCAATGAGTCTAAATACATTCTTGTCACAACTAAGTATTTTAACAAGTGGCCCTATCTAAAGCAACCCAACATGCTGATGTAGCGACTGTTGCCCAATTTTTATATGAAGACATTTTCTTCATGTATGCACCACCTCACACCATTCTATATGACAAAGGCATGCACTTCAACAATAAGTTGGTTGAGAAGATGATAGAACAAGTCCGCACCAAACATTCCATGACTACCTCTTACAACCCTCAATGAAATGGTTTGACATAAAGCCTCAACCAAACCTTCAGGAATGCCGTTGAAAGAAGTACAACCAATAACCTGAGAAATGGCCCAAAAGCCTTCCATCAATACTTTGGAACTATTACGCCAAAATTCATACCACTACCAAACATACTCTTTATGAGTTACTTTTTGGTGTCCAACCTTTGCTCATATTTTTTACCAAATGACTTTCCATTATCAACCAACCACTTAATTGCCACCAATGGTGAACCTTTGCTCAAAACCTTCTAACTGAACATACTGAGCAAATAAAAGACAGCTATACCAATAAACTTAAGTCTTTTCAAGTCTACATCCTTGGAGATTTGGCCCTCCTTTATCAAAATAAATTGAATAACTCCTATTTAAAGATGACACACCACCATTATAGAGGACCCTACCAATTAATAAAGTTCTCCTCTATTATAATTATGCCCTAGAGACTCTCAATGGATCACCCTACCAATCTATTATTAATGGGAACTGCCTGAAACTCTATCAATACCAAAATAAATAAGGGGAGTGTCATGAGAATAGGAGGTTCTTGCAGATTTCACAAATGTCAAACATCTGCACCTCAACTTTATCTCATTTTGTCACAATTTGCTGGTTCCCTGCACGCCACCATAACCTCAATTAATAATTACAAATCACTTGATATAAACCCCCCTAAAATTTACAATAAAATTAAGTTCTTCAGATTTAGAGTTGACTTCTGTTTAGGTAAATATTTTATCTTATTAATCCAGTATTTCAGTAATTATGTCCGACCATCCAGAATCCTCTTGGCAGACTGCCAATCTTGAAAAGAACAGTTTGTCATATACCACATGTGCACCTTGCTTTGGAAAACCCAAAGATAGCCAAACTCCATGACAGCCCTAATGCCAAGTTTGGAAAATTACAAAACAGCAGTTTATAACTCATGGGCATAACCCAAAGTCAAAACAAGATAGTATAAAAATGATTTATAAATTTTAAAATGGTTTAATTTTTTTAAAAACACAAATTTCATCAATTTTAATGGCTTATTGTATTGTCTTGAAGATACATAAGTTTGCCAAATTTCAAAGCTCTAGCTAGTCTGGAAGGTAGATAACCTGAAAATATCAAATCAACTGAATACTAAACTGCTTGGTCATAACAATATACCAACTACCATCAAAAACATAAAGGATCTTCACTTTTTACATATAAAACTTTTTATTTTGACTATTAAAATAGTTTTTTATTAGATTAATGTATCAACATTGGAGATACATAATTGTGCCAAATTAAAAGTTCTAGCTAGGATAGAAGGTAGTTAGAAAATCTGTTACAAGATTTCACTACAGACACCTTATGCCCCATGTTGCTGACCTTATGCCCATGTCGCTGATGCTCCCAACCCCAATGCTGTCCACCATAGTCCGCCAGCTAAAGCGGGCGCTGGACAAAAGTTTCCAAAGCTTCCTCCCCTTCTGATATGGCTTCTTAGTTTTTAGCTGAGGTGCCATATTAGGAAAAAAATGTTATTTCTAATAATCCCTTTGTTTGGCACATTTGCAAATAAAGGGTGCGTGGCGGCTCCCCCTTTTTGGGTTGGGCACCACTAGTTCTAAAAAAGATTTTACTACAGACAGACAAACAGATACCACAGAGAGTAGAGAAAAACGTTTTAATAAAAAATTTGAACCAATAAATCCATCCAATAATTTACCAAACTGCTTAGCAAAGACCATTTCCAGATCAAATTAGCCAAATTTTGTTCAGCCTCTCAGCTAAAATATTACCAATTCTCATCAGAATTGTATAAAATTGCATATCCTATATATGACTTTTATTTATTTTGTTATGCTTTTGAACTAATCCTACCTACATTGGTTTCCCTTTTATATAGAATATTTATACCAAGTCTGTTTGAAACTGGGTAAGTTGTTTTGGAGGAGAGGTTGAACAAATATACTTATATGCATATATAATGATTTTACTCTATAAAGTGATTTAATAACCTATCACAACTAAACGCTGGCCAATTTAAAAAATAATTCAAATAAATTTTGAATCCATCTCTGTTATCAGCTATCCTATCTGCTGTCACTCACATTTAATTAGACACTCTAACCAATCACTTAAATAATATAACTATTACAGTCATTTCTAAAAAGAGAAATGACAAAATGCAAGACTTTTTTCTATCTTATTGCAATCGCTAATTGCAACACATTCAATTCAAGCCTAGGTAAGTTTGTTAAACTCTTCAAGGAGATTAGTGTGCACCCAATGTTGGGTAGCAGTTGGGCTAGCAAAGGTAAGGGCACAGGCTTGGGCTCTGCACCGTCTAAAATTTGTAAATGACCCAGCAACACAAGCGGCCTAGATAAAAAACTGGTAGTTAGTATTTCCACAGATATTTTAGACTGGCAAGTAAAATGTAAACAGTTTATCAATACTCCGCATTCCTAGACTCTGTCATCAGTGAAGCATGGGGTTTAATTATTCCTGGATATTCAACAAACAGCGCTTTGGGAAAAGTTCTTTGGATATGTGCACAACCATTTCCCAGCCGCAGTATATATAGCACCACACTCCATGACCTGCAGTTGGTTATAACTCAGGTTTTAAAATAAAAAAGCAGTGGATGAAGCCGCACAGGTGCATGTGGTGGTAGACCTCTTGGATGGTCAATTGTTGGTTGAGATGAAGCACACTCGTTGGACCAAATCAAACCAAATCTTTCGTAACGTTTGACTTCCTCCCCACAACTATTAAGCGCACAGTGCTGGAGCACCACCTAATGGTTGGGCTTAAGGCATATGGGGAAATTCACTCCTTTTGAGATGCAACGCTTTACTCTCATGCAGGACCTGTGCATGGGCAAAGCAATTGCTGTGATCACCCCATCTACAGTTATTAAAGAGTAATTGACCCAAATCCCCCACACTGCAGTAATGTTCATTGATGGGCAGGAAGACCGCCCATTCCATGTCACATTGGATAGCGCACCCCCTATCTGCACCTTTTGTCACACTTTTGGTCACAAGGCCCACACCTGCCCCACCAAGGAGGGCATCACACAAAACGAAATCCTACCCAAAGCAATGAGCAGTGCAGACGCCCATTATGAACTGGCTTAAGACACTGACGCTGCCTTCCCATGGGGCGTGCAGGGGTGTTATATTCAGGTCAAACCTATGTCCCTGAAGGAGCACAAGAAGGCCAAGCAGGCCCGCAGAGAAGTGGCCAAGGCAGTAGCCATGGCTGCGTCCGTGACCCCGCCTGCCCAGACCCAGGATGACAAAAAGTCATTCATGGCTGAAGCAGCTTGTAAATCCATTCACCAATCATATTGGGCAAACCAACCTGAGGACTTAATGGGTGAGTTGGATTTACCTGAGCAATATTACCAAGCCTCAATTAAAACCTATTCTTCCACCCATTTCCCTCCCAAATTTTTTGTTGACCATTGATGGTGCACATCAGGAACATAGTAGCCCAAAAATTTTGCAGAAGGAAATTCCTCCAAATCCAAGAAACATGTCAAACCCCTTGAAAAGGCCCAAAAAAGGACCCCTATAATAGAGCTGACTCTGTTGCTTCCCACACACATGGTTCGATGCCACATGATGAAAAATGACTCAGAGGAAGGTAAGGGGTCCTTTCCCTTTGCACCTAAGGCGTGATGGGGGAGCCTTCACAATAGGGACTTTGAACATTGCTGGACACAAGGCCTCACTATCCTGGTCTAGGAAACTGAGCTTTCTTAAAAATAATTTACCTGTGGACATCTTGGCCATCCAGGAAACCCACTGTCCACACAGTGCCGAGGAAACATGGGAAACCATGCTCTTCCCCTCCCTCTCTTTTTGGTTGCTGCACTATGGGGTGTCTATATATGCGACCTATAATTTTAAATTTATTTCTAAAAAATTGTACCCCAATGGCCGTGTGCTTGTAGTGTCCTTTTTGTGGAACAATGAAGTGCACACTATCATTAATATTCAAACCCTTACCTGTGCTCAGGCTCACTGGAAATTCTTCTCAGCCGTTACTTCCCTCCTGCTTCCCCCTACCCCACTTGTGGTAAGCAACATGAACTGCTGGGCCAACCCAGCCACCAACCTCTGGCCTTCTGCTCCTGCCCCCTGCAAGGGCATGTAGAATTTCGCATCAAAACCACTTTGTGGCTGTTTATACCCTACCCAAACATGCACCGCTGCTCCCTAACATGTCACATCCCATGTGCACAACATTCAGCTGAGGTCTATGTCCCGCATAGACCTTATTCTTGCCCCGTTGAATTCTTGGTCTCAGGTTGCACACTTTATGATGACAGGATCGATTTCTCTAACCACAGGTTGGTGTTGATTTATTCTCTCTGGTACACCCAGTGGCACAGGCGCCAAAGTGGTGCAAACTTCGACCAGTCAAGATCACGTCGCCCAGGTTTTCCTCATGGGTGGACATCAAAACCTTGGCAATGGAGTTCACCACGCCGTTCTGTGCGGACCCACTTTCTACCTGGTCAACCTTTAAAGTGAACACCATCCGCAAGGCATGCCACCTCTCCTCATGTCACTGTTGGGCTGCCTCAGCAGTCATTTTTCACACACTTGCAGAAGTGGACCACCTGGAGTCTAATGCCCCTGCTGCAGGCTACAGCCTGGCTTGGTGTCGCAAGTGGGCATAAGTGTTTGCTTGCCTCAACGCACTGGTAAAGAAACACAAAAAAAGTGTTTGTGTACAGTACAAAGCAAAAAATATGACGGTGGGCGACACATGCTCCACCTATTTTTCCAAAAATTCTTTGCATCATGACAGAGCTTTGCCTGCACACAGGTGAGGCGGCTGGATCATCTATCACAGATACTCCAGCCAAAGTAGCAGTCAAAGTTTGTAATTATTACTCTGAATTGTATTGTTCCAATCCAGTTAAACCAGCTGAAGTTGATAAATTTCTTGATAGCGCACATATCTGCACCATTTCCCGTTATCCAGATTTGTAGAATATAATTTCTCGGAATGAACTCTGGTATGCCATTTGCATTGCACCACACAGGAAATTCCCAGGTCCAGATGGGATTCCTTATGAGTTCTATAAGAGATATTTTAATTATTTCTCCTCTTTGCTGCTTGCTTCAATGAATCAGTGTTTTCTTGAGACGCGCCTGCTTCCTGGGGGCCAGGAGGCTTTCACAATAACGCTGTATAAGAAAGGGTATAAGCTGGACTTGGCCAACTGGCGCCCCATTTCACTTACTAACACAGATACTAAATTATTTACTAAAATTATGACCAACCGCCTAGGGGAAGTTGCCTCAGATTTCATTTCCTCAGAGAAATTTGGTTTCATTCCTAAGCGGTCTATTTGGGACAACATACACACATTAGCTAACATCTGCCAATCCATGGCTACTGGTGCACTTGTTTTTTAGACCGTCTTAAGGCTTATGATAGAGTCAATTGGGATTACCTTAAAGCATGCCTCCACAAGTTCCACCTTCACCATTGATTCATTAATTGGGTGATATTGCTTACGGAATCTGCCACAATGGCTGTGCATGGCCCTGGCTTCCTCACTGATGTAGTTTGGCCTCAAAGGGGCTTGGCCAAGAGAACCCTTTGAGCTCACTCTTGTATAACTTCAACCTCGACCCACTCTTATGCAATTTGAATGCTCGCCTTTCTGGTGTCCATGTTCAAGGCCAAGCACCAGTTAAGATGTTGGCGTTTGCTGATCATTGTGTGGTTGGGGTGTCAAACAAACATGATGCATGCGCGCTTGAGGCTACTATTCATGTTACTCCACGGTAAGTAACGCTGCACTTAACGTCTCCAAAACTGAAATCATTCTCCTTGGTCAGTTCCAAGCCCGCTGGTCTCCAGCACCCAGTTTCCTACCTGCTTTAGCAGCTAGTTCACGGGCTTCTTTGCCCTCCTACCCCATACCGCCCCGCTTGTGCTCCCTTTCATGCCACTACCCACTGCTGGTTCAGTACGCCATTTTGGTGTCTGGCTGGAGGCAGGAGGGTACGCCTCATCGGTGATGGAGCATCATATCCTGAACAATGTCACAAAATGAATCGCTTCTCTCAGAGCCACCAAACTTCTCTCCCAGGCAGGGTTGTGCTGGCCAACTCTATGCTCCCATCTAAAGTTTGGTTTGGGGCCCATGCTATCGCCTTTTCCCATCTTTCTTCATCTCATTATACGCCCTACTGCAAGGGTGGCTTTGGTTAGGCCGCCCACCGCCAGTGCGCCTGGATGTCTTGTTTGGCCCTCATCATAGTGTGAGTAAGGGCCTTCTCAACTTTGCGGCCCATGCCGCCAAAATACTTGGCAACTGGATCGCTGCAGTCACCAACCCCACACTCCAAGCCCAACACTGGTCACGCGTGGCCCACTCCAATTTTCTCACGCCCTGGGCCTCAGCAATCCTACCCATCCCCATTCTCTGTTAAATTATCTTGCCTCACACCCTTCTGCTGTGGGCCCGCATGGGACGCCACCCCACTTAAAACAAATTCACCTCTCCATGAGGAGCGCTAAGTGGAGAAGTTGCATCAGTGGGACACCGCACAGAGGGGCCGCCCTAATCCCCGCTTCACACAGGAAGTACAAGGCCAAGCCGTTCTGAACAGTTTTATACTGAGGAGGTCCCCTATCATGGCCAGGCTGAATTATCTGGACATGTTGGACATCCTCTACTCCCTAGAAACTCAGAAAGCCATCTGGAAGTACGCCCATCACCCTCTTTTGCAGCTGCATGTTCGTTCCCATGTGTGGCGCTGCTTGAAACAGGTATACTGTACTGTTGAGCGCTCCAATGCGTCGCACTCCTCATGTGTTGTGTGTGACCAGTATGAGACTTTGGTTCACCACCTGGAAGAGTGCCCTCCATCAAAAGCGATCTGGCATGAGGTTCAACATCTCTTTTGCCAGGATCAGAAACAGCCATTCAGCCTATCTAAGGACATCTTCGCCCTGTCCTTGAATTCCCCTATCCCACCTTCCTCCAAGCCTTAGTGGTAGCAATTGCAATGTGGACTATCCACACGGTTGTCTTGGATGCCATTTCAGGCTCTGCTCCCACCCTCCAGGAAGCTGTACCCCAATTCCAGTTGCAACTTATGGACCACTCTCAAACATGGTTGTTTGGCTACTTACCATCCCATCAATAACAGTTGGTCTCATCCTGGTTTCCAGTTTGGTTTATCACTTCAGAGCCTTTCCTTCATATGTGTTAATAGTGGTGCAAGCCTCTACCCATGATACCCCCTTCCTTTATTTGGCGTTCCCACTGGCAACAGGAGACAGCGTTAACTTTTCTGGAGTGCCTCTAGCTTATATTTGTGCTTTCTTAGTTTACATATTGGAAGTGTCCATTTCATTTTTGGCCTTCCCAAATAAAATTTAAATCAGGTTTAATAACAAACCATTTGAAATGACTAAATTTGAATCTATATTATGAGAAGATAGTGGTATTACCTGGCATTGATCAGGGTTAATAAAAGAAACTTTGATTTGAGAGTATTAGATTTTATATTATAGCATAGATAGCCCACTTAGCTAAAACTATTGAACATACCATATCTACCAATTACAAACTGCTTGATAACCCCAAACTAAACTTATTGAAATAACCAAAAAACATAAACAACTTACCAAACCCATTTAACTTATTGAATCAACCAACCACTAAGTGCTTACTAAACCATCAAGCTTATTAATAAACCTAAAAGTACCAACTGCTTGCTAAAATTATTGAACTATTAAATCAACTGAATGCTAAACTTCTCAGCCATACTGTCATGGAAATGGCAGAAGAAGTTTAGACTGGCCTGCCAGTCAGGGTGCGTAAGCATCCAGAAAGCAAGCCAGAATGCCAGAGGCATTGCTGACCATACGACTTGATATGGAGCCAGGAAATAGGATACCACAAAATGGTGGCGGAATGTCAGGGTTAGGAGTATCCCAACAGCAAACCACACCAAATAGATTTTGGACCCAGGGGTTCTGCTAACAGGGGTGGAAACTACTGTGATAGTTACTGCGAGATTCTTGGTGGTTAAGACCATTTTGTTGGGGGTAAAAGAGAGGTGAATCTTCTCTTGTAGTTGGCGAACATAGGGCCATAAAATCCCTGTATATTGCTGCTGAAAGGTCATGAGAACTGGGTTGTAGAGCCAAAAATTTTGGACTTGTTGAGCCCAATTGGTGATAGAGGGAATCATAGTAACCAAGAGAATTGGTAAGGCCCACCCAGAGTGTGGAGTGGCAGACCACCAGGCAAACACCATATGGAATGTGGTTGAAAGGAGGATATAAAAATTTGGGGTTTTTCAAATAAAATTTTTATTTGGAAAATAAAGTAAGAAAAATTGACCAACAATCTTCTCAGTGCCTTGCAACTGATTATATAGTGGTTGATTGGTGAAAACGTGGTCGGGATCCACAAAT
>JAKSZP010001129.1:0-10108 GCA_022478985.1 Massospora cicadina | reverse complement strand
AGGTGAGTATCATTCTGCTGCACATGAATGACCTGAGTGACATCCCCAATATCAATGTTGTTGCGGGCCAGCACACGCAGTAGCTGGTGGATTGACAGCTGCATGTATGCAACTAATTATTCTTCATCTCCATGGGTACTAAGCTGACAAGGCAGCCCCGTGATAGTTGCATCAAGATAGGACATATACATTGTGTAGCGGGTTTCTTGGCCCCATTGATTGAAGAATAATCTCAGAGAATGCTCCCACACCTCATCTTTGTAAAGTTGGTACCCCCAAAGAAGCAATCTACAATGTCCCGCAGATGCTGGGGGTCATGTTTGTAGAGTGACCTTGTTGATCTGCTGCCAACTCAGGACAAGTTCCTAACTGCAACTGCAATTATAGCATCATCATCACCCAGCTCCATCATCATGAAAAGTGCCAGTTCATCATTGGATGCTTCTCTAGCTTCCTCAGCATATGGAGCATGAAATCTGATCGGGTTTTGGCGTAATTAGTGAGGGCTCATCATGATGCCCTAGTGCTGTAAGCTACAGTTGACCTTTGGCCCCCTGTAGTGAGAATCACTGTTAATTTCTCGTTGTAGTGGGTTGATTCCGCCAAGCTAAGTTTGCATAGGTCATTAGCCACTGAGCAACTGATATGGATGAAATTCAGATTGCCAACTCTTAATAAAAACCTATAGATATAATATATTGAGCAATTGCCCTATTCAACCATTTTTATTATAATATAATAAACGCAGAACTTATCTGCAGACTACTAAAAACCTCTCCCTCTCATTCTTCTGCTCAACTTTTATATCAGTATTCCAAGTAAAATCCATCATCTGCTTAGTAATCTCCTATCTGTTCCCTTTTAGGAGTTTTCATAAATTTTCAAGGTTTTGGTGGAATTTCCGCAATTTTCTGAACTATCAATAATGCAATCAATTCACTTCATATCAATATAACTTTCTGCTCAATCTCAAGGCTTACCTCAACTCTAATTTCTGATCCACCGGAAATTATAGCTTATATTCCAGTCATATCAAATTTTTCAACAGCGCCCCAGCCAGGATTTTAGTCTCAATCCACCCAATTGTGCTCGGATTTTGTTGCATATTTACTAATTTTTGTGATGTAAACTTTGGCCAAATTTAACTTTTCAGTGAAATCATCTTTCCACTCCTCAACTTGTTGTAAAATTGGGATGAGGGGCCTCAGAAGGAATCCCAGTCTCGTCAATGGTGGCCCTAAATCCTCCATCTTTTCTAATAAAGAGCTAAGGATTGTAACCCTTCTTTTATCAAAAGGGTGGATTGACCAACCTAATTTTATGGGTGTGGCAGGAATCTTTACATTACCTTTTGTTGGATTTTAGGGTTTTTTAGTGCTTGATGGTGCATTTTGAACTTATAATTCCGCGGGAGATGTAGCAACCTCCACTAATGAGTTAATCAATACAGCGATTTTCCCAAAACACTTATATTAAAAACGATAAAAAACAAACTACAAACAAGTTAGATTTTTATAAGGTTTTTTATTAGTTGCAGTGATGGTTTTAGAAAATGAAACATCTTAGTAAGCTAATACTTAGTATTTAAAGTGTTGAGGCTTTAAGTTTGGATTGCTTAGTAAATTCCATAATAGGTAATATGGGTGGTGGACCTATCAGATCATTTGAAACTCGCCTTACTTTATTAATCAGCCAATGGAGGGCGATGGCCAATAGTTTAGATCCGTGAGGTAGGTTTTGATATATTTTACCCAATCAATTGATGAGAAAATATTTGCACATTTTGAGGATCCTTCCAACCCTATAAAAGGGGCAGGACTCCACGGTGTGAGTTGTCTTAAACTCTTTGTAAGATGGTTAGGGACCTCTATATGGCACCCTTGGTTCCACTGCACAGTCGGCGCAATATGACTTCCCAAACTAGTATTATTTACCTTAGTTTTAGTAATAAAAAATTGTAAACCCCGATTTATGGGGTTCCAATGAGAATCAATCAGGGTCTTTTGGCCGGTTTTTTCATCATTCACCTCAGAATCACTCTTTTTGATACATCAGACTTGTATTTTCCTCTGATGACCACATTCAAGAGTGGTAGGAGGAATAAGGTTGTGAGAACTGTTCATGAACTCAGTTAATCATAAATCCAGAAGCAAGGGATTTAGTGGAATACTTATCCCCTCGCTTATAGTGACTATGAAGGCCCTTCCCAGATGGACCCAAGCTTTTCCTTTCTAGGCATGATTTGGTTGTGGTAGTAGAGTACCAAGTCTTCCACTTGGAAGTGAGGGAGTGGTGGCTGAAGCTCGTTGGCTGCTTGGCCTTCTTTAGTGACAGTTTTTGCTAAATTAGTCATCTCCTCAGACTTTAAATGGATGATGTGCTGCGCCAACCTCTTCATGGCTTGATCCATATCAGTCCTAGCTGAGAAAACATCTTTGGCTAGTAAAGTAGGCACCCCAGGTTCTTGGCCATACAACACCTGAAATGGAGATATTTTGACAATTTGGTGGTAACTAATACGGTAGGTCATGAGGCACTTGGTAAGTACATATCCCAGTGAAGGGGGTCTGAAGTGGATATTTTCCATAATATAGAAATCAGGGTGCCGATTTTCTCTTTCATCAGTACCATTGGTAGATGGGTTATAGGGACTGCAAAAAGTTGTTGCATCCCCATGGAGGTAGCGAAGAACTTCACCACTATGGAGGTAAAGTTTTTCTCATCATCACAGAGAAGAATCTGGGGACAGCCATGTTGAGTGAAAATACTGATGGAGGATAGTGACCGTGGCCTTAGCAGTTTGAGCAGGAAGGGCCACAGTTTCATCTCATTTGGTAAAATGGTCTATGTCAACCAAAATATATCGTTTTCCTCCAGTATTCTGGAGTAGAGGACCAATAACATCTAGGCTTATTGTATGGAAGGGTTGTTGAGGCGTAGTGGGTTGGTATTGATATAAGGTCTTGAAGCTGAATTGCTTTTTGCAGGTTAGACAGGCATCCAGGACCTCTTTTATGGTCTCCATGATACCCTCCCAGTAATAGCGCTCTTTAATCCACACATAAGTCTTCCATACCCTGCTATGCCCTAAAATATCATGGGACTCCAAAGTGACAGGTACTCGCTCTGATGGCCAAAGATAGGGTAGCCAGTTCACCCCTATTTTCTTGTACAACTTTCTGCTTTCCACTTTAGTATTGTGTGAGTGCCGAGCTAGCATCTTTTGCACAGGTTCATCCTCATCCCCCCATGCATCAGGATTCATCAGGAGGTCATGATACCTCTCAGCTTCACTATTATCTAAGTGAATAATGGGCAGCCGCATTAACCCATCTACATTCATGTAGCGCGTTCCCGCCCAATGCTCAATTTCCATGTCATAATGCTGGAGCTTCAACGCCAAGCGAGACAACCATCCCATGGGATCCTTCATATTATGCAACCACTTTAAGGATGTGTGGTCTTTAACCACTTTAAAGGTAGTCCCATATAAGAAAGTGTAGTAGTGTTTTTCAGTGAGCATGGCAGCAAGGCACTCCTTCTCAGTGACGCTGTTGTTGCGTTCTGCCTTAGAAAGCTTTTTGCTGAAGTATGACACAGGGTGATCAACCCCATTCTCATCCAATTGCGCCAAGGTAGCTCCAACGGCATAATCAGAGGCATCCATGAACAGCATAAAGGGCTTACCATAGTCAGGGTGGCGGAGGATTGGCCGTTGTTGCAATAACTCCTTCAAAGTCTTGACTGCGGCTTTTTGTTCAGCACCCCAATGAAATGGAATGTTCTTAGCCAAGAGACGGATGAGGGGCTCATTGAGCTGGGCGAACTTGGGTATAATTTAGTGGTATTCCCCCATCATACTCAAGAATATCTGGATATTGCACAGAAATTGGGAGTAGGTATTTTGGATATAGCTGTGACCTTAACTTGTAATGGTTGAATCTCATATTGAGAGATGGCGTGTCCAAGGAAATTCAGCTTTTTCTGGAAGAACGTACATTTGGATGGCTTCAATTTTATGTTAGAAGCCTGCAGGCGTTAAAACGCTTCTTTTAAGTGGGTAAGATGATCATTAAAGGTCTTGGAAAACACCGTGATGTCATCAAGATAGACGATGACACAGCTTAATTTTAGATCCTGCAAAATTTTATTCATTGCTCATTGGAAAGTGGCAGGCGCGTTGCACAACCCTTATGGTAGTTGGGTAGGTTGAAAGAGAACCTCACTGCAAATAAGAAGCTTTTCTCCTGGCCTTGGGGAGAAAGGTCCATTTGCCAATAACTGCTAGCCAAGTCCATGGCGGTAAACTAGTTAGAGCCAGAGAGTTGGGCTAGGGTGACATCAATGCGAGGGATAGGATAGCTATCCTTCTTTGTGAGGTTGTTCACTTTGAGGTAGTCCATAACTACTTGATGACCTCCATTTTTCATCTTTATCAGTAGAAGAGGGGACAACCAAGGGCTTTGAGAAGGCATCAGCAGCCCCGCATCCAGCAACTGTTTCAGCTCCGTTCTCATTTGGAGCACCTCAACTTAAATTTCTGATAAGGCTTGGATTAAATAGGCTGAGCATCACCAACATCAATGGTATGAACTCAACCCTTCATATGTCCATAATCAGTGTCATATTTTTAGAAAATGTCGCTATAAGACTCCAGTAAAGAATGGACTTTATTAAGCTCAGCGGGGGTTAGATCCTCAGAAATTTGAACATGGGACAGAGCGCATATCATTTGATCTACAGGTAGTCCCATGTCTAACATAGACCCAATTTAATGGACTCGTCTGATGTCCTCAAAATGGAATCAGCAGGGCTTTTCCAACCTCCTGATGCTTATTTGCGACCACGTCCTTGTTAGTAAGATTCCTCAGTAGGAGATTAATAGGTCGCTGGTAGGCAGGATCTAGGATACTTGGCAACACCCAAGGTTCGAAAGGACTTATCCCATCAATACTTGTTTAGTGCAGGAGGCAGTTGCGAGGGATTTTCATAGTAACCTTGGTGTCTATCACCTTTTGTTTACCCAATTTTACTACTACCTCCTCTGAAGCATAAAATGGAAGGCTTTCTGAAGCATCCACGGGGTCAGGCAGCTATTTTGTGTTTCTACCTGACATGGTATAAACAATAATAAGGGCGGAAGCAGGGTACTCAACTATGCATGTGTTTTCTTTCTTCTTAGGCTTATCATTGGTAAAGAATAGGGGAACTTCATAAATTTAAAATGGAGAGAAATCCCTGTTTCATAATTATGATTCCGTCATACTCAATTATGAATTGTGTTCCAATGAGCAAGTAGTATGTATTATTTTCCAATGCCACAGAAGAGGCATACAGAAGGAGCTTTCCAATATGTATGGGCATAGATTAGCCAGCTCCAATAGCTCGCGGGTTGTTGGGCCCTGAAGTTATAAACTCATGGGAATATTTCAAGTTGGGCTCCAACTTATTTTTATTGATGAGCTTTGAAAAGACAACGTTCACTGGAGCACCCATATAAAGGATGGCTAGTACTTGCACCTTATTTATGATAACCTCTACCTTGGGTATCATGCTACCAAAAGTAGGGAGAGGGTGAGAACCTCCTTTAAATGGAGAGAGGAGGTAAGGCATTGAGCCATCTCAGGGTATTTATCTTTAATAGATTGAAGGGTATGAACATGCTGGGTAGATCAGTCACTATACCAATAAGCTGGTCAGCATCACTGGCAGTATCAATCACCTCTGAAAGCCTCAACCTCTGTTGGATATATGTTCATCATGGTATCACATATATATCAATTCTTTCAGGCCTCAACCTATCCGGAATATGCACTTCTATTGGGGCTCCCAAGACATAATAGCCTGCATCTTCACCTCCCCCTTCAGACTCTTCATCAGAGAGATTGTCAATGCACCTTAACGAGTTGTTAAAAGGGGGCTGATAAACCAGCTTGATCTCCTCACAGGGGAAGGCTTTTTAGCGCTCATCTACCTTTTTGACTTTTGAAGGGAGCATCTTAGCTGCACCAACTTTTGGGGAAGGCGTTAAAGTGTAATGTCTTTAACTTTTGTCTTAGAATGGACAGGCTTGAGATGCCCCATGACTTCCAGTTTAGGATTGGGGTTAGCTGGAGGAGATAGCGTTGTGGAAGTGGGTGCTTTAACTACGCCAGATTTACGTTGATCAGCAGTAAGGCTCTTTGGGGAAACTAAACTTTAGCTTTTGTGACTTGGTCATTTAACCCATTATTGGTGGAGGTGACCGTCACCCAAGAGAGGGGTTTACGCTTAGGAGCAGGCGTTGGGCCACTTGTAGAGGCTCATTGTCTGATAACAGATGATTTTGGTGATAAGGTGGGGGCAGGAAGCGCAACCCATTGACGAGGATGTACTTTGACTTACTGGCCTGAGAATCTCAGGTTTGATGGGCGGAGGAAGATCAAGTTTGAGCTGCACCTCAGGTGCTGGGCTCAGAGTAGTAACCCGCATATGGGGCCCATAGGGATCATCGTAGCCTCCTATGGTAGGGCTACGGTTGAATAATTCTCAATGGTCAACACCTAAGGTTTGACAAACATCTTTAGTAGATTCATTGTTATACATATATGCAACCTCCAGCAGAGCCTCATTGGTATCTCAGATAGTCAGGAGGTGGTACTTTACATAAATAAGATGCCGAGCTATATAAGGGTGAGATGCCAACACACTCAGAATGGCAGCAATGGCGCCTTCAAGATGTAGAATTTTGGCAAGCAGCAGAAGTTGAGCTTCCCTACAGAACCGCTTAACAAAAGAGGTGATCAATTCTCCCTATTGCATAATAAGGCACATAAAGGCCTTTTTTGTCAATTTAAACTCTTATGGGAGCCAAAATTTTTTAATGAGCGCTTGTTTAACCTCTGACCAGGTGCTGAGGTTGATCATGTCAGTAACCACTATTTCTTGAGCTAGGCGACTCAAGCAAGGAAAGATTTACTAGGTTTTTTGTTGTTCAGTTGCTCCTTCCATTACAGATTCATGCATGAAAAGGAAGGAGGCAATACTGCCCTCACCTGGGGTGAACTTATCTTTGAAAGGGGGCTTTGGAATAGAGTGCTGCTCAAGCCTTTTTAGGCGAGACAAAGCACTAGTTAGTTGTTGCTCTAAAGCATCTATCCTGGTTCTGGCACAGTTGTCATTTATGAAAAGGAGATTTGTGGTATACAAGGCCCCCTGTAGTGAGCACCACTTGTTGGATTTTAGGGTTTTTTGTGCTTGCTGGTGCAATTTGCACCTAAAATCCCAACAATAATTACACGGGAGATGTAGCACTCTCTACTGATAGGTTAATCAGTACAGTGATTTTCCCAAAACACTTATACTAAAAATGATAAAAACTAAACTACAAACAAGTTGGTTTTTTATATGGTTTTTTATTAGTCGCAGTGAGGGGATTAAAATTGAACCCTCTTAATAAGTCTATAATTAGTAATTAAAGTGTTGAGGCTTAAAGTTTAGATTGCTTAGTAAATAATTAATTTGGTAATATGGGCAGTGGATCTATAAGATCATTTGAAATTCGTCTTACTTCATTAAATAGCTGATGGAGGGCGATGAGAGGTAGTTTAGATCCGCAAGGTAGGGTTTTGACATATTTTACCCAATCATTTGATGGGAAAATATTTGCACATTGTGAGGATCCCTTCAACCTTATATAAGGGACTGGTCTACAAGGTTTGAATTGACTTAGTTTTGTTGTAATACTGGGAGGGACCTCATAATGGCTCCCTTGATTCTGCTGCACAGTTGGCACAATATGACTGTATGAACTAATATTAATTGCCCTAGTTTTATTTATAAAAGTGTTACCCTGATTTGCGGGGTTCCACAAAGAATTGAACAGGGTCTTTTGGTTGTTTACATCATTAACCTCTGAACCACTCTTTCAATACATCAGGCTTGTAATTTTCTGACACCTTTTCCTAAAAGGACAGGGTCTACTCCTCCCTCTGGAGCCCAAGCAAAAGCATAGTTTTTTTGTGGTATGGGCTGCTTAATAGCTGTGATGGTCTGAGGTTTTGTAGCGGTGGGTACCAGGGCAGCAGGGTTTCATTCATTAAATTTGTGAATAGAATTCCAATTGATAAAATTGCAGGCTGGAATCTAATTGTTTTCATAGGTGTGGTACCCTTTCCACACCACCAGGTATTAAATTCCCCGTTTGATCTTTACTGAACCCAAATTTTCTCTACTTAGAATTATAATACTCATTCTATCAACACTAATTCAATCTCCACCAGTTTTTTGCCTTTGAAAGGTGACAGCGCTGATGCGTGGAAATATTTGTGAATTTTCCAGTGTGGTGTTAAATCCACATAGAATGACCCATTATTTAAAACTCTGAAAGGGGGAACGGTTCTGCCCTCATGCAGGCTGATTTGTGGCATGGCACCTTGAGATTAAGATTTTTTGTGTCCACCATCACCAGGTCACCCAACTGATATTCAGGTGCCTTTATACACTTTCAATCTGTAAACAACTTGGCGTCCTGGAAGGCTTTTATTAATTGCCTCTGCACCTGCTGGTGTAATTTCTGTATGTGTGTTACATATTTATCCGCTGTAGGGAAGTTTGTGTGTATCTGGAGCCAATTTGAAGGCAGGGTTGTTGCCTAAATGGCGTATAGCAACATCATTCCTGTAGAGGCATACATTGATTTATGGTACAAAATCTGGACTAGGGCTAGGTCACCTGCCCATGTGTTCTGAGTGGCGAGGCTTAGCACCGGAGGTACTGCTCAACTGACTAATTAGTCCTCTTAGTTTGTCCATCAAACTGGAGGTGATAAGATAGCAATTAGTATGGTTGATGTGCAGTGTCTCACACGGGGCTTACCAGAATTTTGATGTATGCTGTGGTCCTCTATCACTAATTATCTCTTATGGTACCTCAAACATGGTGAAGATGTATGTTACAAATAAATTGATCATGTCTTCCGCCGTGGTTTTAAATAAACATAGGATAAACAGGTCATATTTGATAAATCTGTCCACAACCATTATGATCACGTCAAACCTGATTAAGTAGGCAGGCTGACTACTAAATTGAGTAATACTGAAGTTAAAAGTCCCAATGCTTGTTGCAGTGGATGTAAGAGTCCATTTTGCCCCATTCTGTCAGATTTGGATTGTGCACAGGTGCAAAAATCTGAGGATCGCTTGCTTGAAAATTGGTATCCTGCACACTTACTTGGGTCAAAGTTCTGCCAGATGATCCTCAATATGGTTAGCAGCTTATGGTATATTCACCATTCAGAAACTCATTAGGCCTATTAATATAGCCCCAACGCTTCTGGTTGATTTCAGGCATAATTTTCCCAACATATTTGGGAACTTCTACTGAGGCAGGCTTCAATACAAACTGGGTATTTGGCTCTTCCAGTTTGTTAACACTTCTCCAAAGAAAAGATTCATATGAGAAAACTGTAAATAGATGAAGTAAATAACTTTTATTGGAATTTATTTATTTGATGATCAGTCATTAGGCCAGGCGCCGGTGTTTATACCTCTAGGGCATCTCCTGGCCAAATTCAAGTACAAAATTTCAACAGATATTTTACCACCTCAGTTTGACCCTTGAACTGATATAACTGATACCTTTTCTTAGGTTTATTGGTGGCAAAATACTCTCAAAATTGGGAGGATTTCAGGTACAAAAATTGGGATAAAAGCATGTGAAATTGTCCTAGGATCTTCTTGATTTGGCTTTTGTCATACTTCTGACAAAATACACCTTTTGTGAAATTCTTGCCTCAACTGAAGTAGATGATGTACCCCTAATCAGGACGTTAGCAGGCCACTCCCTCAATAGTACTAGGTACTCCCTTTTGGGAAGTCCATGTGCAAGTTCTATCACGCTGATTATGTGGATCAACATAAGAATTTCGCCCTAGGGCAGAAGATTGATTACATTTTTCATTTGTATGATGGTCCATGGTACTTTTGACGTTAACTTTAGGTCAGTTCCAAACTATTTTGTATATAAGTTAGTTGATTGTGTTCCCAATAATTGAGACCAATTGCCAAGACTTGATGCATAGAAAAATTGGCCATAATATGTGAGCATATTTGGCCTGAGAACTTTGATA
>JAKSZP010001128.1:0-10171 GCA_022478985.1 Massospora cicadina | reverse complement strand
TGGCAAGCACGATGCAACCAGTACATCAACACGCCACACTCTCAGCCACTTTCGTCAGTGGAATTCAGAGTCCATGTGTATCTGGACATCCAAAAAACGGCCTTATGGGAAAAATTTTGTGAAGCTGTACACAAAATTTTCCTGACCGCGGTGTACGTTGCACCTCACTTCATGTTGCGCAGTTGGCTGAACCTAGGTTTCAAGAGCAAAAAAGCAGCAGACGAGGCTGCAGCAGTGCGCATAGTGGTTAACCTCCCCAAAGGGCAATGGTCGTCAAAACCAAATGCACCAGATGGACAAAATCAGACCAAATTTTCCTCACGTTTGACTTTTTGCCTACTATGGTAAAACGTGACATTTTGGAGCAACACCTGAAAGATGGTCTCGCCATATATGGCAAAATACAATCTTTTGAAATGCAACGTTTCATGCTGATGCCACACCTGTGCACTGGCAAAGCCATCGCAGTTCTGACTCCACTGAGGAGATCGTGAAGGACCTAACCCAGATCCCGCACTCCACTTTTATTAATATTGCAGGGCATACCACCCACCCATTCTGGGTGACCGTGGACAGCGCGCCCCTCATTTGCACCCACTGTGACACATTCGGCCATAAGGCACACGCATGCCCCATCAAGGATGGCGTCACATTCCAAGAGCACCCCTCAGTGGCTATGGCCAGCGGAGAGGCGCACTACGAACCAACCGCAAGCACTAAGGAGGCTTTCCCATGCAGAGCACAAGGCTGCTACCTATTGGTAAAGCCCATCTCCCCGCAGGCGTGGAAGAAGGCCAAGCAGGCCCATAGGGCCGCAGCCAAGGAAGCGGCGTAGGCCACCACCACCATCCCACACTCACAACACCAGGAGGACATGGAGACCTTTGCGGTGGAAGTGACTCAGGAATCCATCACCCAATCAGATTGGGAGGCCCATGCCGAGTGGGCCACTCAATCTGAGGATCCAATGGGAGATTCAATCTCACCCAATCGCTGCACCCAAGCTCCAGTCAAAACTGACTTGGGACCTATCCCAACTGAAAAAAAAATTTTGCCCCGCTTGATGGTGCACCAAACTTATCTGCACCGCAGTTAAATTCGTCCGATGTTGGGAAAACAAAAAGTGAAGGCCAAAGCCAACGCGACTCTTTCCACAAAAATTAACAAAAACCCCGATAGTGTTGCTGCTAACACCTGTGCTGCTGTGAAAGCCCGTGGGGACCTTGAAGAGGCTGGTGGGCCTGGGGGCCCACCCCCTCGCACCTAAGGTGCAATGGGGGAAACCTTCACTCTAGGGATGCTGAATATCGCCGGACTCAAGGCCTCCCCGTCCCAGGCTAGGAAACTGAGTTTTTTACAACACAATTTACCCGTGGATATCTTGGCCATCCAGGAGTCCCACTGTCCACGGGGTTCAGAGGAAGCTTGGAAAACAATGCTCCTCCCATCCCTATCCTTTTGGTCAAAGCACTGTGGGGTGCTAATTCAGAAAAATAATTTTTTCAAATTCACATCCTCAGAAACATTCCTAAATGGCCGAGTACTCGTCATTACCTTCTCATGGGCTGACATTGCGCACACAATTATCAACATCTACGCCCCAAACGGTGCACACAAATGTCAGGAATTTTTCTCATCGGTCAAATCCCTCCTGCTACCCCCCAATTCTTTCCTAGTTGGTGATATGAACTGTTGGCTAACCTCACCAACAGACCAGTGGCCACCCTCACCCCATGCCCCACAGGGTCACGTAGAACTACGCGTTCTAAAAGCCACCCTTGGGTTAATGGATGCGCTGCCATGACATGCCCCACTGCTCAAAAACATGACGTGTCCTCACGTCCACAACGGCCAATTAAGGTCCATGACCTGCATCAACCTTATTCTAACACCGGCAAAATTTCAACCCCACATCTCCCACTTCAAAACAATGAAAATGGAATTCTCTGACCACCGACTGGTCTTGATAACATACCACTTACCCGTCACAGTTGCAAAGGCCCAGATTGGTGCAAAATCCACCCCCCTGAGCTCACGTCGCCAGGATTTTCCACATGGGTGGAAGAGGCAACTTTGGCAAAATTGTTTGTTGCACCGTTTTGCGTGGACCCCATTTCCACATGGGCAAATTTCAAGGAGGACACCATCAGCCACTATTGCCATCTCTCCTCCAGACGCTCACAAGCCACATCGGCGGTTATCTCACGTGCGCTGGTGGAATTGGCCCACTTGGAGTCCAACATTCCAGTCACAGGATATAGCCCTGCATGGGGCCAAAAGTGGGTGGAGGCAGCTGCCCACCTCAACGCACTCGAAAGGCAACACAAACATTGGGTTTGTGTCCAATACAGGGCCACATGCATCACTAAAGGCGACAAGTGCACCACATACTTCTTTAAAAAAATTTTGCACCACGCCAGAGTGTGGCCTGCACACAGGTGCGAAGATTGGATAACTCCATTGTGGACACACTGGCGAAGTGGCAATCAAAATGCAAAAATATTACTCCAAGTTATACTGAGCCAAACCAATTCAGCTGGCCAAAATGGCAGAATTTTCTCAACTGAGCTCATATCTGCACCATTTTCTGATACCCAGAAATAATGAATTTAATTACTCCGAACGAATTATGGACAGCCATTTGTGGTGCACCAAACCAAAAATGCCTAGGCCCAGATGGCATTCCATATGAGTTCTACAAAAAATATTTCAAATTTATATCCCCATTGCTGCTAGCCTCACTCAACCAAAGCCTGTTGGAAACGTGCCTCCTACCAGGAGGACACGAGGCCTTTACAGTCACACTCTTCAGAAAGGGGATAAGCTTGACTTAGTCAACTGGCGCCCCATTTCTCTAACAAACACAGCCACCAAAATTTTAACAAAAATCATGGCTAACCATTTAGGGACTGTAGCATCTGCCACCATCTCCCCACAACTATTCAGTTTCTTCCCCAGAAGGTCGATTTGGGATAACGTGCACTCTGTGGCTAATGTATGTCAGTCCACAGCCTCTGGGGCACTTATATTCTTGGACCAACAAAAGGCCTATGATAGAGTAAACTGGGAATACCTTAGGGCCTGCCTCCATCGATTCCGCCTACCCCCCCACTTCATAAACTGGGTGATGCTGCTCACAGAATCTGCGACAATGGCAGTGCGTGGCCCAGGCTTCCTAACGGAAGTAGTCCACCCTCAAAGGGGCCTGCAACAAGGGGACCCCCTCAGCCCACTCTTATACAACTTCAGCTTTGACCCACTACTGCGAAATGTGAATGCCCACCTCACTGGGGTCCATGTGCCAGGCCAAACCCCAGTCAAGATGATGGCATTTGCAGATGATTGCGTGATGGGGGTGTCTAATAACAAAGATGCACGCGCGCTTGAAGCTCTCATCCAGGAATATTCCTAGGTAAGCAACGCGGCACTGAACGCCTCCAAAACCGAAATTATCCTCCTTGGTCAGTTTCAGAACTGCTGGGCCCCAGCAAGTAGTTCCCAACCCAGCCCATCTGCTCGCCCACGTCCACGCCTTACTAACTCAACACACACCGCTCCACTGGTGCTCCCCTTCATGCCACGTCCTACCATAGGACCGGTGCGCCATCTGGGCGTGTGGATGGAGGCAGGCGGATATGCATCAGCAGTAATGGAGTGCCGTATACTGGACAACGTGACAAAGAGAATCGCCTCTCTCAGAGCCCACCCTACTACCCTCACTGGCAGGGTTGTTCTTAACAAACTCTATGCTCCTATCCAAAGTCTGGTTTGGAGCCCACGCCATCCCCTTCTCCCCAAGCTTCTTCAAATCCCTGTATGCTTTGCTGCAAGGATGGCTTTGGTCAGGCCGCCCTCCACCAGTGTGGCTAGAGGTCATGTTTGGCCCTCATCATCAAGGTGGCATGGGCCTGCTTGACTTCAAAGCCCATGCTGCCAAGATCCTGGGCACCTGGATCGCGGCCATCACCGCTCCTACACTCCCATCCCAACACTGGTCCCGCGCAGCCCACTCCAACTTCTCCTGAGCCTTGGGCCTCAATAATCCATCAAACCTGCACTCCCTGATGAAATACCTCGCATCTCACACATCAGCCACAGGTCCTCACGGGACAAAAACCCACTACAAACGAATCCTACTCTCCATGCGGAGCGCAGAGTAGAGAATTCATATTAGCGGACATACAACCCAAAGAGGCCGCCCCTCTCCTCAGTTCACACAAGAGGTACAGGGGCTACCCATCCATGATGGCGTGATCCCCATTCGACCCCAAGTCCTATCCAGGGTGGACTACCTGGACATGATGGACATCCCTTATTCCACTGAGACCCAAAAGGCTATCTGGAAATACGCACACCATCCTCTGTTGCAGCCTCAAGTCCGCTCCCATGTGTGGCGCTGTCTGAGGCGGGTGTATCGTAAAGCTGAGCGCTCTAACGCTTTACACTCATCCTGTGTCGTGTGCGGCCAGTATGGAACGCTGTTCCACCGCCTGGAGAAGTGCCCCACCTCTAAAGTGATATGGCGCGAAGTCCAACGTCTGCTAGGCCAGGATCAAACGCATCCCTTCAGTCTTTCAAGAGATATGTTTGCTTCATCAATGGCCCCCCTTCCACCCTCCCTCCGTGCTCTGGTGGTTGCAATCGCCATGTGGACTATCCACACGATTGTCTTGGATGCCATCGCTGGCCCCATCCCCACCCTCCCAGAAGCTGTCCACAGATTCTGGTCTCATTTGGTGGACCACTTTCAAGTGTGGATGTTTGGATATCTCCCACCGCGTCGCCGACAGCTGGTCTCCTCCTGGTTCCCAGTCTGGTTCATCAAATCATACCCCTTCCTCCACACGTGCTCAATAGTGGCTACGGCCCCTTCACACGTTCCCTCCCCCTCCCCATAAGTGGCGTTCCCGCTGGCAACAAGAGATAGCATCGCTTCTCTGGGGTGCCTCCCCTGGTATTAAGTTTATCTTTCCTGAGTCATATTCAGAAGTGTCCGTCCCATGGTCAGCCTTCCCCGCAATAAATTTAAATTTAAATTAAAAGTCAGTCCAATCTGAAAATTTGATCTCCTCTGATGTTAGGGCTCTAACACAATCTAAAGGACTGACCATAATTGGTGTTAAAATTAAACTAATCCAAAAAATCAAATAACTTTTTCTCTAAAGATCATAAATGCCAGCAAAATTAAGGAGAATGAATAAGATATAGTTCACATCTCAGAAATTCCTGACAATTTTCTGCGAAAAATTGGTACTTTATCCATATAAATATCACTCCCTTGAGATCAAGAGGTTGTTATTTTTGCAACATTTTTGGTTGCTACTAACATATAAAAACTTTATAGTTAAACGTTAATTAAGGAGCTTTTACCCTAATTGCTTAATTATTTTATAAACTTTTAATTCTTATACCAGAGTCTTTTGTTGCAATTAACTTTTCTTGGACGGTTTGATTTCATCTTTCTCATCCCATAAAATATTTTGATCTCTACCAGGCCTCCTTAAATCCTGTCAATCTCAACAACTACAATGAACAATAGTGGCTTATCATCTGATACTTCATCCTGCCGTGATACTTCCTGCTTCAAGGAGTGGGTGATTAGTATGCATATAGGTGAAACTGTTGCACCACATCATTTCCTATTACCATCGTCTTTGGAGGTGAACCTCCCCACCACTTCTGCTAAATACTATCAATTACTAGCCTTGGGCTTCTTGGATCTCATCCAACTCCTCATAACTGGGCCTTTGTCCAGTGTGGACGAGAATTTAAAAGACACTTTCTTGCTGTGTGTTGACACCAATGGTGGGCCTATGTTCTAATGCAACCCTTGATGGTAAACATGTCTCTTAGGTCCAACTGAGCGCCACTTAGGACATTTCATCCACCCAACTTTGTACCATATATTGTAAGTAGACAGATTCCATCATCAAGAATTACTACATCTCTAATTATCTGAAACCTTGCATACTTTTACAGCACTCTGCGGTCCCAACCCAAAAGGAATTCACTTAATTTGAAACCTTACATACACAACTTATTCAATATTATAACACTGCTTCTCTTTTTTAGTGTAGAGAATCAGTGAACAATCTTTGAGCTTCAACAACTCATAATTAACATAAAAAGCTGTTAACTCACCTCAATGCAGTATGATGAGATTTTCCACATTAAACTCTCCACCCATAAGTAATATGGAAATCATAATGTAAAATCAATTAGATTAACATCATGGAAATACAATACCAGATTGACAAATTGAGAGCATTCATGGAGGATTACCCCAATTACATTGCGGAGTTGATTTATCAAAATCAGGAAACCCATGACAAGACTTGAATTTCTGGTTTTCAAGAGATGCTGGATGATCTTGGGCCTCCCAGAATCCCTGGACAACCTCGTCCTTTTGAACCTCCTGGGATGCCTGGACACTTAGAAGTTCTGGTGCACCTGGACACCCTGGTATGCCAGAATAGCCTGGTCAACCTGGACTCCTGAGCCTCCAGGGCTCCTTAACATTTTATGAGTCTAAAAGATGGATTTATTGCCTTTTTACATCAAGTACAACAGCTCAATACCCAGATAGGATGTGTAGCTAAGGAATTGAACTTACCCAAGATGATGTATCTTAAACTTCTTAAGTCATTATAATTTATCACCATGGTCAACTTAGAAACTTTTCCAACACTACAATCCTCTGTACATGAGTTAGAGCAGAAAATTATGTTATCAAACAGCATCAACTTGAGCTTAGAGATACAACTTGTAGTATAAAGATGAAGTTAGGCAAGTAACTCATTTCCTTATTTTCAAAAATGCCCTTCTTTATTCCCACAAATGAATTGACCTTATTATTGATGATGTGTATGGTGTAGTCAAGTAAATTCCATTCAGTACATAAATATCCCAAAGATACCAGCTCCTCACAATCTTAGTGTAACTCCTGTGTCCATCCATGTTGTAAATTCACAATGCACTTTAGGAAACCCATTTAATCTCTATTAAAGATAAATTCTTCTGGGGAATAGAGTGTCTTTTCCTTCATGTACTGTTATGAGAGTGCAATGGGGTGTGTACCAATTACCTAAAAACTTAATCATCTAACGAACTGCCTTAGTTAAGTTTCCTAGGATTTTATGGTCCCAAATTTGTGAATTGCTACACTTTGGTAAACGCTAAGACCGCACTACTTAGGGAGTTTGAAAATGATATAACCTTGGAAAATCATAGACATAAATTCTTGGGATTAACCCTAATTAAGAGGAAACTAAAACTGAATTTAATCAAGGTTATATATTGATGCCCAAACTTTAGTTGCAGGAAATTGACTCACCTTGGATGATGCTATTACAGAAGCTTTATTTGCATTCAAATACATGCTTAATACCCATCTATACCTTAAGACGTTTAATCATCACCTTACCTCGCTGCTGCAAATTAAGGAATTTATTATGGAGGCTCCTCCAATATCTTTAAATTTTTTGGGCCTACTCAATCTATCCCTAGAGCTTTCCCCAAGTCCTTTCCATAACGCCAACTGAATCTCCTAGCCTGGTCCCATACTGATTTATTTTAAGCGTACCAATCACACTGTAGATAAGTTTTACCGTCGCCCTAGGAATAATGCAGCAAAAGATTGGTCAGCTTAGGGTGATGCTCTCTAAGCTGAAAAATTGCAAGCGTTCCAAATTACTGGTTCCATGCATAGTAAATGTTAAAATTTTTATTCAGGGAGTTTCCAACCAGGGGATGAACACTTCTTATATGTAAACAAAAAGAATTAATATCTGCAAGAGGCATCCCAGAGAAGATAATGCTATCTTCTGTTGCCAGCGGGAACGCCAGATAAAGGAAGGGGGGTATTGTGAGTAGAGGCTTGATCCACTATTGAGCACGTATGAAGGAAATAATCTGAAGGGATAAACCAAACCAGAAACCATGATGAGACCAACCTTTGTTGACAGGATGTTAGGTACCCAAACAGCCATGCTTGAAAATTTTCCATGAGGTGTGACTGGAATTGGCGTACAGCTTCCTGGAGGGTGGGAGTAGAACCTGAAATGGCATACAGGACAACCATATGGATAGTCACATAGCGATTGCAATCACTAAGGCTTAGAGGGATGTTGGGATAGGAAAACTTAAGGACAAGGCGAAGATATCCTTAGATAGGTTGAAGGGCTGTGTTTGGTCCTGGGAAAAGAGACGTTGAACCTCACGCCAGATCGCTTTTGATGGATGGCACTCTTCCAGGCGTGAACCAAAGTCCCATACTGGTCACAGACAACACATGAGGAGTGCGATGCATTGGAGCGCTCAGAAGTACAGTATACCCGTTTCAAGCAGCGCCACACATGGGAACAAACTTGTGACTGCAAAAGAGGGTGATGGGCGTGCTTCCAGATGGCTTTCTAGGGAGTAGGGGATGTCCAAAGTGTCCAGATAATCCACTCTGGCCATGATAGGGGAACTCCTGGGTATCAAACTGTTCAGAATAGCTTGGCCATGTACTTCCTGTGTGAATCAGGGAGTAGGGCGACCCCTCTGTGCAGTGTTTCCACTGATGAAAATCCTCCAATCAGCGCTCCACATGGAGAGGAGAATTCGTTTAAAGTGGGGTGACGTCCCATGAGGGCCCGCAGCAGAAGGGTGAGAGGCAAGATATTTTAACAAAGAATGGGGGTGGGTAGGATTGCTGAGGCCCAGGGCGCAGGAGAAGTTGGAACAGGCCTCGCGTGACCAATGCTGTGCAGAGAGCGTTGGGTTGGTGACTGCAGCGATCCAGGTGCCAAGTATTTTAACGGTGTAAGCCTCAAAGTTGAGCAGTCCCATACCCCCACTATGGCGAGACTCAAACAAGACATCCAGACGCACTGGCTGTGGGCAGCCTAACCAAAGCCACCCTTGCAGTAGGGATCATAATGAGGTGAAGAAAGATGTGGAAAAGGAAATAGCTTGGGCCACAAACCAAACTTAAAATAGGAGCATAGAGTTGGCCAGCACTACCCTACCTGTGAGGGAAGTTTGGCGGTCACTTAGTGAAGATATGCGTTTTGTAACATTTTCCAGGATATAGTGCTCCATCACCGTTGAGGCATACCCTCCCGCCTCCAGCCACACCCCCAAATGGCGTAACAGACCAGCAGTGAGTCTTGTCATGAAAGGGAGTACAAATGGTGCGGATTGAGTGGGCGGGGCAAGCAAACCCGTGAGCTAGCTGCTGAAGCAGGTAGAAAATGGGGCGCTGGTGACCAGCGGGCTTGGAACTGACCAAGGAGAATGATTTCGGTTTTGAAGGCATTTAGTGCAGCGTTACTTACCATGGAGTAAACCTGGATAGTATCCTCAAGCTCTTGTGCATTATGATTGGTAGACACTCCAACCACACAATCATCAGCAAACGCCAACATCTTGACTGGTGTTTGGCCTTGCACTTGGACACCAGTAAGGCAGGCATTTACATTGCGCAAAAGTGGATGAAGGCTGAAGTTATATAAGAGTGGGCTTAAAGGGTCCCCTTGGCGTAGGCCCCTTTGAGGGTGAATTACATCAGTTAGGAAGCCAGGGCCACGCACAGCCATTGTGGCAGATTCCGTGAGCAACATCACCCAATTAATGAACTGATGGGTGAGTTGGAACTTGTGGAGGCAGTCTTTTTGGCAATCCCAGAAGACTCTATCATAAGCATTCTGCTGGTCTAAAAACAAGTGCCCCAGTAGCCGTGGAATGGTAGACTTTGGCTACAGTGTGTATGTTGTCTCATATAGACCGCTTGGGGATGAAATAAAATTACTCAAAGAAATAAAATCAGAGACAACTTCCCCTAGGCTGGCCATAATTTTAGTAAATAGTTTAGTATCTGTATTATTAAGTGAAATGGGGCGCCAGTTGGCCAAGTCCAACTTATCCCTTTTTTATATAGCGTTATAGTGTACGCCTCCTGGCCCCATGAAGGAGGCGCGTTTATAAAAAAACACTGTTTCATTGAGGCAAGCAGCAAAGAGGAGAAATATTAAAATATCTCTTATAGAGTTTAAAAGAAATTCCATCTGGAACTGGGTATTTCCTATGCAGTGCACCACAAATGGCTACCAGAATTCATCCTGAAAATTGAATTCATCAACTCTAGATAATGGGAAACGGTGCATATATGTGCGCTTTTAAGAAATTT
>JAKSZP010001127.1:0-10198 GCA_022478985.1 Massospora cicadina | reverse complement strand
CAGCCCAAACTGCTAAGGCCACTGCCACCTTTCTTCATCAAAATATTTTCACTCGACATGGGTGCCCTCAAGTGCTACTCTGTGATAACGGGAAAAATTTTATATCCAGAGTAGTCAAAATCTTAGCTGCTTTCATGGGATCCCAGCAATTGTTCTCAGCTCCATATAACCTATCAACCAATGGTATAGTGGAGTGAGCAAATGGTACTCTGGTTTCTATTTTATGGAAAGTAGCTTTGTCTGATCCCCTTCATTGGGATCATTATCTCCCAAGTGCGCTTATGGCTTACAGAATTAGCTATCACTGGATTCTGAAAATATCCCCTTTCTGAGTTTTATATGGCAGGGAACCAGGTATACCTGCTCTTTTAGCTAAAGATATCTTCTCTGGAGGCAAGGAACCTGAGAAAGCCATATGAAGGTTAGCTAACCATATCATTCAGCTTCAATCAGAGGCTATGACCAACCTCACAAAAATGGTTACTAAAGAAGGCCAAGCTGCCAATGAGCTCCAAGCTCCTCTACCTTCTTTCCAAGTGTCAGATAGGGTTTTATATTACTACAATCACATAACTCTATGTAGTGGCAAACTTGGATCAATCTGGGAGGGGCCATTTACTATCATATATAAGAGAGGAAATTTGTATTCTATAAAGTCTTTGGCTACAGGAATTATCATAAATTGGGTATATGGCTGCTTCCTATGACCCTACACCCCTCCCAATATTCTTGAGGGGGGCAATATCAGATATTCACTTTCTTGACTTATGGGAAAGAATGTTGGAGGTATGAGTGCTCCCAAATCTGCTACCATAATTAGCCCATCTCCTGCCCAATCTTTGAATAATATTATAGTTATCAATGATATGAGTACCCACGGCAAAAAGACCTTAGCAGATTCTCGGTGAAATCCTAACTATCAAAAAAATATGGTTTATAACCAAAATTAGCTTAATAAGGTAATAACTAATAATAGGATTACTCCGACTTCTTGGCTGAATTTGGGGTGTTCATTACCACACGGGTCTGACTACCACTGAGGTGAGAAGATATTACTTAATGATGATAGGGTACAAATTAACCAATCATTACCATATAAGTCTGACTACTGCTGAGGTGAGAAGAGTTTACTCGGTGGTGATTGGATATATTTCATCAAATTGTTACCACACGGGTCAGTTTTGCCTCAAAAACTTTATCTTTGATCTGATAGGCTGAAAACTTATATTCCCTAATTTGGATGACTCAGCTTTATATACTTTAGCCTTGAATACCCATGGCCTCAAAATTTGAACTAGTTTAAATAGGAAATACTAGTATCAAGAAAAGGACCTTTTTTGGTTTTGCCCTGCTTAAACAATAAAAAACATAAAAAACTTTAATAAAGTGTTATTTATTACTTTTATTAAAAAAGTAAGATTCTCACTTTGATAAAATATTTGTGGTATCCATCAGTGGATCCCACATCCACTTTGGGTCATTTTACTGTTTCCTGTTCCCATGCTTCTCTATATGCAAGGTCTAATTCTTGTCGCTGGCATTTCATATCCACTACCTCTATTAAGTTGTGTGGGATCCATTCTCTGGCTTTCGGGTGGAGGAGAGTCTTGGTACCCATTTTGGTGATTCCCCTGACAGGGTTATATTCATATTCCCATGTAGTTTTACCTTTATGATGGTGGCATTGAACTATTATGTGGCCGGTTTAGTAGCAGAACCGGCACACTTGTTTGGCATCCTCCTGTTTGATATATACTACCCTATCGAGGCTGGGCAGGTGGATGAATCTGGGTAGAGCAATTTTGTTTGGTTTCATCCAGGATGCCAGTTCGTACAGTGCTTCCACTGCCCGAGGGTGGAGGCACTTTGCAATATAATTGCCACCGGCTTGCCGGAGAGCCAATTATGCTAGAGGAGGTTTTTTAAAATCAATTAGACTTTTGATTCAAAGTTTTGATCTAGATAAACTTGTTAAATACCTGAATGATCACTAACCACTTAACAAAACCATTTAAAATTTCAAATCAGCTGAATATCAAACTGCTCAGCTGTAACAATATAACAAATACCATCAAAGTATATATAGGATTTTCACTTGTTACATATAAAACTTTTTATTTTACTATATTTTTTCCATGCTTTAATAGTTATTCTGCTATTTGGGGCGGAGACAAATCCAACAAAGCAAAGATCATAAAAATCGGTCCAGCTGTTCTTGAGTTATAAATGATGTAACTAACACGACTTTGTTTTTTATATATAGATAACCAATTGCTCACCTAAAACTCAACAAAAATCAGTATTAGAGTTTAAGTAGATTAAGTAGTTAGGATAATCAGCTCACTAACCACGAGGGCAACAGCGGAGCAGTTGGTCCGAGTGGCTCGAGAGTAGTGCTGGCACAGCTTATAGGCTACAACGTGAGCTTATCATCTGATAAACTTTAAATACTGTACTGAAGCACGGATATCTGGATGTTAGGTTTATATAATTTTAAAAACCTGCCTAATTTGGTTCACCTAATTAATAAAATACTTTTGGCAAGTTAAGTAGTTGATTTAGTAGTTTGGAAGATGTCACTTGCTCAATGATTTTAAGTATAAAGAGGTGTTTCGGGTAGCAGGTTGGTGTTATTTGATTGATTCGATAGGATTTTTTTGTTTGGCCGAGTGGTTGATGGCTTTTGTTTGAATCGATAGGACACAGTTTAGCTTTGAGGGGTGATTAGTTATTGGTTGTTTTGATAATTTCAGTTAGGTTTGCCTAAATGATTGGTGGTTTTGGGTTGATTCGATTGAGCAGATTAGATTTGGCTGAGTGATTAGTTCATCTATAATATAAAACTTAAATTAAATTGAAAATCTGAAATTTTATAGACACCGTAGCAAAGCACGGGTAAATTGGCTAGTAATAGTAATAAACCTGAATCTAGATTCAGATTAAATTTAAATCATACAATCAATTTTGGAGCGTTGGGATATTGAGAGATGTCACGACTATCTTTAGTTGCATCGTTGCCCAAAAAATAAAATAAAATTTGTTAAGCATATTTGTGACAATTGTGGCTTTGATGTCTGACCCAATTTTTTTTAAACCAATTTTACTAAAGCAATAACATACAAGTTCAATACAATTACCAACTAAAAAGTTATGCCCAAAGACCAGGAATTACCAATCCCTGCTACATGCCCTATGAGTACGAAAGAACCTAAAACACCCAAAACAAGTTCATCCTCCGCGACTTGTCCAATGCATAATGATTCTACGCATACATTTAACCCAGACAACAATATGCCTTATCTCCCCAATCAAGCCTTAGATGATCAGAACACTCCCTTATCCCTTGATAAAGTGACATCAAGCATTCCAAAAGCTAAAATACACGAAAATGGCACCACAAGCCACTGGGAGTATCCTTCTCCTCAGCAATTCTATAATGCACTTGTCCGTAAAGGCTATGAGACGCCAATCGATTCTGTCGAAACCATGGTTGACATTCACAACTTCTTAAACGAGGGCGCCTGGGAGGAAATTTTAAAATGGGAAAAGTTTCACTCTAGGTTAATATTTACTTTTTATAATCTCCTTGAAGACGCTAGTTGTTGCCCTTGTTTTGAGACTGTAATCTTTTTTCTATTTGTCTTTTAATGCTTTTGGTTAAATGCGAGGGAGCTAAAAATACATCTCGGATTATCAATACACTTTGATTTTAAGCCCGGATATAAATTAAGCGATCTTTTTTTGTACTTGTATGTTCGATTTAATTGGGGTGAACTTTGTTTTTGTGATCAGTTTTTTGTTGCGATCCTTTCTTGAATTAAATTTTGTTTCCACTCAACTTCTTTCATATAGTGAATGCAACGAACCAAAACTTCTTCGGTTTACAGGAAAGCCAAAGCAACTATCACCCAAGGCTTGGTTTTGCACAACGTTTTTAGGGTAAGCTTGCATTTGTTTTATCGTTATCCTTCTTAGAGCCCCCAAACCGTTTGATCGTCACGATTGGATTGTCGATCGATGTGGCAAGCCAGTGAGGTATATAATTGATTATTACGGCGGGCAGGAAGACCAAAATGATGATATACCGGTGTTTAATTTAGATGTTCGACCGGCTTTGGACTCCATATCCGCCATAAAGGATAGGTTGGCGGTAGCTTTTGCAGATTTTTTTAAAAAGTTAGAAAAATAAAATTCTGCATTTTAATTTTTGATAATTTAATAGCGTGAATATTTTATATCGGCGATTTATTTGTTGCTAAAAAGTTTTATCATGATATTATTGCATAAAATCTTCGTGTGCAAGTCGGACACTAGGATATCGCTAAAAAGTTGCGAATTTTTGCGCCCCTTTCAGGTGCCCTCTGTTTTTTCTAATTTTTAATTGACATCTTTTGCACTTGAATTTAAAGGCTTGCTTTAATGCCCCATAAGTTCCAGTTATCTGCTTATATCTGTTTCAGCCATGTAATCTGTTCCCGGGGAAATTTATAATTACTACAAACAGCCCTTTAACAGAAATCTTAAAAACTACTCAAAATTACTTTTCTAGACATACAATTTGGTGGAGACAAGCTGTTCGACATTATGCATACTTATTACCGTTTAAGTATTCTGGAATAGCTTTGTAGTCTATAGAGTCGACCGTGCAGTATAAAGGACTTATATCAGAAGGTTGTGTGATTAGGTTTGCATAGTAAGAGATCTAAATTGATGTTTAATATGAAGGTAGCCAACTTTGTTTATCAGCTAAACTTGTATACTAAATTCAGGACTTAAACATTTATCGATGATTCTTAACTTACATCCCACTTCTAAGCGTTTTTGTTAGTTTATAGGTTATGGAGAATGATTGTATTAAAACCTTTGTTGGAAATTACATACGTTTGTATCTGACCTCTGGCATATATAATCAAGAGCGCCAGCAGATCTTAAAAGCAAGGATCTAGTTTTATAAGGTTTGAATATTATATATAATATTTACACATTTATTCATATTGTACAAGACTAAGAAAATATTAAATGTTAGTCATTATTAAATCCAACCTTACTCAGGTTAACCAAAACAATATATGCGGGAGTTAGGTAGGGTAAGCTGGGCCTTTACGTGGTGTGACTGAGGAAAGCTTATGGAAACACAGGTGAGTAGCCAACACCAGAACCCAGAGAGGCACCTTAGAAGGGTTTTGTAGTGGCCTGGATGAGGTGTAGGATGGAAGCTAATGACTGTAACCCAACCTGTTCTTGTGGGTGCTTCCACTCTCCTTTGGGGGGGGAAATATGGGCAGGAAGGGGGAGGCAAGAGTTGGGAGTATTGTCTGTCACACTTCTTCCCTATGAGGTGGGGCGCTGCAAAAGCAGGTCTTAGTGACAAGAGTGGGACAATTCTGATTGGCTGAGCTTCAGCTCACCTGTCTATAGTAATCATTGCAGTTTTCTAGATTGGCCTGAAACCTGGATAGCGGCCAGTAGCTTATGTGGGCTTACACTGGTGCAGCAAAAGGTGAGAGCACTCACATACTAAATTGATGGACTGACCCAAAAGAGCTGCAATAGTTCCCACACAAAAAGGGCCTGGAGAGCAAATGTCATCACAAAAACAAACCAGAGAGAACAACTCCATTAAAAAATCAACAGTGGGGGTGGCCCCTGCTGCACAGAAAGCTCTGGTCTCCTTTGCAGTGGTGGCTACTAATGGATTTAGGGTTGGTACCAAGCTTTTTGAAGCAGGGAACTCTGGCCCCTCCAAGGATCTGATGGCAAGCATGGTAGAGCCTCAAGAGGGTTCACACCATGGAAGTGAAGACTGGGTGGTTGAAGGAGATGCTCATGGTCAGGGTGATTGAGGTGTGCAGGGTCAGCCCACTTCATATTTCGGGTTTGGCTCCTGGGTTAAAACTTATGACATTCTATTCTAAGATTCAAAATGAATAGTTTTTGGATGCCAGTTTGAGCATAAAGAATGAGGAGGCTGTATGCCTTGATATCAGCACCAAGATTGGAAGGTTCATTCTGAGGAATGTACCACCTGTGATCACTAGAGGGGCCATGATGTCTCAGCTGAAAGGCTTTGGCAGAGTGAACTCCTTTTATGAGAACAAGCTGGTAATAAACTTGAAGTAAAAGGATGGTAGCTTAAAAAAGTTCACTGTGGGATCTAGGGACTGGGTTTTAAAGGTTGAACTTTCAAAATCATATGGGCAGTTGCCTCATTCAGTCACTGTGGGGACCTGGAGTGTCCCTGTGGTACCACTGGAAAGGTGCTTCTTGTGTGTGCAAAGGGGCATGTCAGAGCCAAATGTCCTCAGGTTCAACCTCCTGTGGCAGTGAAAAAACCTACCAGGTCTAGCGTGAGGGTGCTAGTAATGGAGCCCTCAGAGAAAGAGAAGTTGGCTCTCCAGAAGGCGTTGGAGAAGCTGACTGAGTTTTCAGCCAAAGCAAGGGAGGAGGCAGCGGCTGGCAACACTTTGGAGGTGGTGACCAAGGTGCTGAAAGGTTCCAGAAAGGTCAACAAGGAGTCAAAGTGGACTCAGAAGGCGCAGGAAGCCACTAGACTCCAAATTGAGCTAAGTGACGCTTTGTCCCAATCTGCAAAGGATATTTTGGAAATGGTTGCTTCCTAATTGTATGGGGTTCTCCCCATCACTCAATTGCATAAGAGTTGGGCGACAATTAGAGATGTAGGTGGGACAGAGCGTGCAAGGCCCATAGGGGAAGAGGCGGAGGTGAGGGAGGTGTTGCCTGCTAGCAATAGTGAGCCAATGCCTTCTAACCCAATGCCTCCAACCAAAGCGGGGGAATCTATCAAGGACCTGGCAATGGTAAGATTTCAGAGGCTGCTGTGACAGAGAAGGCACCACCCCCTGCCCAGTCTAGCACTGAAAAGGGGAGGAAGAAATGTGGTCCCGCTAAACCAGCTGAGGTGGAAGAGGATGTGTGCCCAGATCCTGACACTGAAGCCTCTTCGATTTTGAACCTATGGCAATCTGGGTTGAATTTACTAATGTGCAGGGTCTGAATGGACTCAAGCAGTGGGTAAAACTCCAATTGCAACAACATGGGATAGATATCAGCTTCCTCACTGAGACTAAGTCCAAACCTGGGGTGGAAGAGGACTGTGCTTTCCAGTTCCCTCTGAAGCAATCATTTTACTCTCACTTGGTAAATCAACCAAACTTGGACTCACCCTTAGAGGAGGGAAAGAGGAAGGGAGATAAACCAAAGGGGGGTATTTTGGTCTGGTGGGCAGACAAGGTCAAGGTGTTGAATAAAAGGGTATTGGTTCCTGGAAGAGCAGTGGCAGTATTGTTATTGTTTGGAGAGGAATCAATTTGTCTATTGGCATTTATACGCCCAATTCTGGGTCTGAACGGAAGGCCTTCTTCCAGAAGGTCAACTTGAGTATCCAGGGGGAAGGCATCAGGGGGTCAGTAGTGCTGGGTGGAGACATGAATTGTTTCTGATTTAGGGATTACAGGGTTGGAGCTTCTAGCAACTGGAGTTCTGATCCTGGAGCTCACAAGTTAGCCAGTTTAATGATTGACCTTGGCCTACTGGATGTGTGGAGAGTGGGACGTGGTGAGGAGGGGGAGACTGGGTGGACTCACAATCAGGGGGATCATTTCTCCCGCATTGACCTTGTGTTGGTGCCCCAGCCTCTCCTGAGTTACTGAAAGTTGATCCTTCAGAATCATGATCCAGGTGCTTCAGACCTCAGGCCCCTTAACTGCAGATTAGTGATCCTCAGGTTACTTCTATGGGGAAAGGGATCTGGATACTGAACCCTGAACTCCTGAAGTGGAGTACACATCCGGATATCATGAGGAATAAGGTGAGGTGGTGGAGAAGCCAGATTGTGAGGAAGCCAGATGCACCAGTAAAATGATTGCAGATGAAGGCTGATCTCAAGTTAGCTTTTGAAATCTTTGGGAGGCAGCTAGGGGCCATGCGTTTAGGGTATGAAACCTTAAAGAGGAGCTTTGAGAGTACCTGCAAGCAGGCAGCGGTCATGGGGGCATCTGCCTACATGGCAAAGGCTGATTGTATGCAAAATTGATGGGAGCCTTTATGGTGGATCGCCTCAAACAAAGGACATCTAGGTGGGATGAGGAAACTATCAGCAATATGGCTCTACTCCGCAAGGCAGTAAGGGAATTCAGAACCTCAGCAAGGATCTTGTCACTTTGTGATGAGGGAGTTGAGGTGAAGGATGCAGCTCACATGGCTGAGGTGGCCAAATCCTACTATGAGGACCTTTATGGCCCCTCTGAGAATATCCTGGTAGCATCCAAAGTACTCACAAGAGGACTGGGAGTACTTCCAAAGTAGACTTAGCTGCTACTATGTAGCAAATCCACAAGTCAGAGGTGTCAAATGCCATATGCAAAGGCAAGAATGGTAAGGCTCCTGGAGAGGATGGGTTGGTCTTGTAGCTCTACATGTTATTTTGGGAAGAAATGTCTGGGATGCTTGCTGAGATTTACAATCAACTCCTAGCCTCTGGTACAATTGAAATGGCATTTTCAAAAGGCATGGTGTGGTGTTGTATAAGAAGGACAATCCCTCCCTCATGGGGAACTATTGGCTTTTGACTCTACATAACATTGACTATAATATCTTAATGAAGATCCTAATTAATTGACTAAAGGGGGTTCTGGCGGACATTGTTGGGAAAGAGCATAATGGGTTTATCTCAGGACGCTCAATTACTGACAATTTGATGCTTATTCAAATGATAAAAGGTGGGCAAGTAAACAGTATGACCAGATAGGGTGGCTAATGTTTCTTGATCAAAAGAAGGCGTATGATTGTTTGAATCATGAGTTTCTTTGGGAAGTTTTAAGTAGGGTTGGAATTAAGGGGCATTTTTTGAGACTGATTAAAGAGATTTATGGGGAAGCCTCATCAGTTGTCAAAATCAATGAGGTCCTCTCTCACCCTAGTTAGGGTGTGTAGGGTGTGCGTCAGGAAGACCCTCTATCTCCCTTGTTGTTTGTTCTTGTAATAGAGACCCCTTCAGTGGCTCTCAGTAAGTCGGACTGGAGGAAACTTACCATCAATGGCGGGAGTACTTTAATTCAATGTTTGCATATGATACAAGGATTTAAATTTTGTTGGAGGCAGAGAAGGTGATGGTGAACATTCTGAAGATGTACCAGTGCAAGCAACGTAAAGGTAAATCTGTCAAAATTCAGGGTTTGTTTATTTGCAGAACAGCAACATTGGGTGTGGCACAGAAGAGCTTGATCTCCTGGATGGCAACTGGGGAGGAGTTTATGTACCTCAAGTGTCCCATCCCTGGGTGGGTGTTGCCACACGAAATTTGGCTCAAACTTGAAGTGGACCTTATATAGTGGCTTGGAAGTGGCAATGGCTCAACTTATCTTATTTTGGCAGGCACATTGTCATTAACACTTTTATTATTTACAGGCTATGGTACATTTCCAGATTTGAACCACTACTGGCATCTTCTATCAGACAAATACAGAGTTCAATCATCCAGTTCATTTGGTTAGGGCGGGCATCAAAAACCAGTTTTTCTAACTTGTGTCAGGAGGTGAAGAAGGGGGGCATTGGTCTGATTAACTTCAGGAGTATTGTCAGGGTAAAGCATGACACTATTGGCATTACTGAGTTTTTCAGATACTATTCATCATATCAAGATGATTTGTGCTGAAGTTATATCGATTATTTGCATATTTAACAATAATTGTAATGAGTTTTGTTCGATTAATCACTTAAATTACCCTAATTACAATGATATTGAGTCAACTAATTGCACCAAATTGAATTTACAATGAGACTGAGACGATTCCCACTACTTTCAAAATCATACAATGCAAAATCCCATAAGCTCAAAAAGAAGTATAGTGCTCCGTTTAAAAATCAAATAAGCTTAGGTGAGTCCAGAAAGTTTGATGAGATATATAACTAGGCTATTCAGATGGTTAGTCTTAACGGTCAATAAATTATTATCATATGCTAAATCCTTCATGTACATATTTCATTATAATAGTTCCATATAATGTATAGTAAATAAGCTATACAGTCTAACCATTTATATCATAAAATCTATAATCATGGGTGCAGAAACACTTATACCTTAGAAAATCCCTCTTTTTATATCTTTTACGTCCAAACGTATCAGGTGTACTGGTTTTAAAAGGAATTGGAGTGATTGAAGCAATCCTTCCTTCTTTAG
>JAKSZP010001126.1:0-10222 GCA_022478985.1 Massospora cicadina | reverse complement strand
AAGAAGTGACATTTACGAGGCTAATCTTGATTTTTGCCACAGCGAGCCATCAGAATACCTCTTCAAGATGGTCAAGGTGCTCAGAAAAGGTCAGAAGAAATATTTATGTTGTCAAGGTACATGAGAACACACAACAGCTTTAGATCGCCAAGGATGGTGTCTATGGCCCGTTGAAACGTAGATGGGGCATTAAATAGCCCTTGAGGCATATGCATTAGTTGGAAAACCCCCCTTGGATGTGATAGTGGCGCATTTCTCCTGTTCCACTGTGGGAAACTCGATTCGCCAGTAACCTGATATCAGATCCATCACTAAGAATTAGCGAACTCCTCCTAACTGATCCAACGCATCATCAATCTGAGGCAAGGGATAGGAATCCTTCTTAGTATTACTGTTGAGCTTTGGTAGTCTATCACCACTCAGTTGGTACCGTCCTTCTTCTTTACAATCAGAATGGGTAAAGCCCATGGACCCTTGGATGTCTCAAGCATCACTTGCTCCAACAGCTTATCAAATTCTTTGGTGACGACTTCTTCATCTGACCTAAAATGGTGGATTGCTGAGATCTTATGGAAAAATAATCTTATGGTTCCAGTCGATGGACCACTCCCCAAGTGCACCTAAATTGTGGTTGTTGTTGGCAAAAATCTCCTTATACTTTTTAGAATAAAGCTATCGCTTGGTCTTTTTATTCTTCCAATAACTCTACTAAATGCTCCCACAGTACCACCATTATTACACTGAGCTGCAGCTCGACGGGTAGAACAAATACATCCAGAGACCCAAAATCATGAACCTGAAGGACCTCCTCAATTGGGAAAAGTTTATATACGCCACTTTTTGATGCCAGCAGATTTGCATTATTTCATTTTGTAGATTTGATAATAAGATCTTGATTTCCCCATGTCCCATAAATATAATGCCTGGAGCCACATGAGGCTCAAGCCACGTTTGCTGATAAGGCCCAATGACCTCCCTATAGAGCTTGGCTGGAACTTCAACCTCTAACTCAGTGTTTACTACTACTTGTTGTCTAAAAGGGATGGATATAGTTCCAGCAGCTCTAAGAGGCAGCCCTTATTATTCATATATCTGCTGGGAAGGGCCTGGGGCTTGCTCTTTAGTTATTGGTAGCAAACTGAAACACCCCATCACTGTATGCAAGGTTAATATGTCCCATGTGCACCAGATCCTTTGGCACTCCTCTGGAGGTAAAGTAAATTGGGATCTGCTGTCCCAGAACTTTGAAGGCCTCTGCTGTCATATAAATGAAAGCCTTGAAGTGTCACATAAAAGCAGTTTCAATTAGCAGATCATAATTATTGTTTGATAGCATTATCACCAAGGCTACCACAACAATTGACCCAAACTGCAAGGGCAATTCACTATTTGCACCCTCTGAGACCATGCTTTCAGCTCCAGTGGTCCCATACACCTTTCAATGTTCTACATCAGGTTTTAACATCAACTTCACCACAGACTTAGTGAGACTATGTTGGCTAGGACGCACATATTTATTATAGCACAAACTCGATTTTTTTTGCTACAAAAATGTCACAGTATGTACACTCAGAATAAGAAGAATATTGACTTTTTAATATGTGAACATCTAAGGGATCTCTTTTAACAAAGAAACTCATAATCCCCTCACCAACTTTGTATATTCTTTGGCAATAGTGTCTATGAGAAGGGCGACGTTTATACCTTTCACAGAAGGTGCATCTGCGGCTAAATTTAGCTTGTCTGAAGAAGCTTGATCGAACATTTGACTTGCATATGGCTTCAGCTGCTCCTGGGATCCTTCATCCGCTGTGGCCTTAGCTTGCACCCTTGTCAGTACATTCACTCCCCCAACCAGTTACAGGTTTAAAACCCCGTTATCATATTGAGGGACTTCCGCTGGATATACTATAATAGGTTCAGTTAGGACGTTTGGGGTTGGGATAGTGGAGGTAGAAAGTCGCATCTCCACTCCGCTATATCTTTTCCCTGGTAGTATTGATCCTGTTGCAGATAGTGAACTCGACAGTAGGAAAACTCCATGCAAGATGGCCAGGGCGACTGCATTAGAACAGATAACACTGTAGGGACCAAGTCCTTGGTTTTCATAAGTGGGCTGGGATGATAGTTTGATCGTTGATGATTGGCGTACCTAGGTCCAGGTTGGTAGTTTGGCTGCTGATAATTGTCATAAGCAGGGCAGTAGAAGAAGTCAGACTGCTGGAGGTAACTTGGCCGAGGGCGAGGCGTATGAATATAGTAAGGCCAGAGGTTACTAGGCAGAATCTGGACAGGACATGAGTATTCACCCGAATAAGAAGGTCCAGCAATGGCACTGGTATGTTTCCGCTTTGTATTGGGGAGAGGGAAGGTAGCAGATAGATAAAACAAAAAATGAAAAATTTGAGCAGAAACACGTCATTATCCAAAGTCGGGGTCATGACAATGTAAAGCCACGGTAAGGATTCACTGCGGAGGTCATTCCAATGCACAAATTGGATTCAGTTAAAGTCCTTGCCCAATTAACACATGGGCTTCCACCATAAAATGGTCAACAAACACAGTGAGGTTCTCATTATGTTGGAACCCAATAGTCAATAATTCAGCCTTTCGCTGCGACATCTTTGTGGTACCCCCAAACAGCTGCAGCACAGTATCCTTCATTTTTGGTATGGAACAGAACTACTTGGAAGGTAGCAGGTGACTTTATTGGCACTCCCAACGTCCAAGGCGAATATTAACAGTTTAGCCTTAAGCCAATCCAAGACGCCTTCCAATGCAAACTAAAAACGTTTAAAGAAGCTTTGGATGTTCCCATTGCAGATAATTGAAGGCAGCTTATTGATACAGACCTCCTCCTCCCACTCATAACTGTGATATTTTGTGGCATACTGAGGATTGGACTGAGACCCATAAGTGGTCTCTTAATGAGGAGCTGGCTCAGCGATGGTTGGTTTGTCCACTGATTCAGAGGTAGAGTGGGCCTCTTTGGTGGGCAGTACAGCCATCACTTGGGTAATTGGCTCTCCAATTTATAACCATATCCAGAGCTGCCCTCCTGGGGTAGTAGCTCATGCCATGTCATATTCTTCATAATACAATTCTCCCTAAGCAGCCCCTTGTCTCTATCCACTTTCCTAATGAGGGGTCTGGGAGGTACCATCCAACTTACACTCTACGCAATGCAGTCATCCAGTAGTGTCAAACAAGCAATTAGTGATTTGCCTTTTTTGTTGTCCAAGAATACGCATTTGACTAAAAGTGCTATCAAGCTGATCATATCATCATTCTTCTCCTGAAGGAGCTCACCCTGTTTTTGAGCACTGCGTCTAAAGCAAGTTTGAGTTTCGAATACTTGACTGGTGCAGTGTGTTTTGAAGAATCCTCGTCAAAGAAAGACTGATGTGACATGGCTGACAACTGGATATATTTTATTTTCGTGGTTGATAAATGGGCCCCCTGTAGTGAGCTCCAATGTTATAATTTTGGCGATATTGTTGTGATACACTGTAAGGGTCACACAGAATCAAACCCACTGAACAACGGATGGACCATGTGAGGATCATCAGTACTCAAAACAAACTTAAAATATAATAAAAATTACAAAACAATCAGTTCCAACCACAATACTTTATTTATCTTGATATAAGAAGATCCCTTCTGCTTCTCTCTCTCTTAATAACTATCCAAACTCTTTAATTGTCCAATCTCACTTATATATCAGCAACTTTGGTTAATACCACTCCTTTTGCTTAGACTATTCAGTTACGCTGTATTCTCATTGGCTCCAGCAGTGTAAGGTATTCTTAAATTACCTATTGCCTACTTCAAGGCGATCTACTCAATATTTATCAAATGTTGACATTGCCTTATTGCCTTGTTTGGAGGTGATCTGATAATAACCCTTTCTGATTCAATATCTCCTTATCCCAAAGCGCTCAAACATTTATACACCGTAAATCATGGTCAGCAGATTTTACCAATCTGCCATGGCTATTTTGTGTTTATTGTCCAGTCATATCAGAATCTCAACAGACCATTTGGTCAAATGGTCCATGGCTAAGAGAATGTATTTATGGTAATGCAATTCATGGGAAGATGCCTACTAGATAGATGCTAACGATGTTAAAGGTACCTGATGTGGCAACAACTGAGTGCTGATATCGAGGACTGGCTCAATCTTGGGATCAGCATGTCTTACACGCCTCCAGGGCCTCTTGGATTGTTTCTAACAATTGGTCCCAGTAGCATCTCTTTAGACATTCATGAGATTTATTTAATGCCCCGTGTCCCACAGTTTCATGCCCCTCTAAGATAATTTCAGTTCAGGAAGGAGAATGAATGTAGGGGAGCCATTTCATATTGATTCTCTTATATAGCATTGTTTTCTTGTTTTTAGTGTCCCAGGTCATTTTTTGGAGTCTGGCTTAGATCTTGGGAGTTTCCAACTCCCAGCTTTCTGGCTGGCTGATTAGTTCTTACAGCCAGTCCTCCTTGGGCGTTAATGCAGCCATCACTGGCATCCTAGAGAGACCATCAGCTTTCTAGTGAATCTCTCTGGCTTGATGGACAATAGTAAAATCGTAGCTCTGAAGCCTGAGTGCCCATCTGGCTCACCAGCCATCTAGGTCTATCATTTTCTGCAGCCATCGGAGCAAGGAATGATCAATGAGAAGTTGAAAAAGATTTATAGAGATAGTGTCAAAAGTTTTTGATCAATAATCAGACATCCAGGCATTTCCATTCAGTAGGCTATAGTTCTATTTTGCCATTCTCAGGAGCTTTCTAAAGTAAGCAATTGAATGATTGACTAGAGTTTCATTATGCTGGTTAGGGGGGCTAATCAGTGGTCTAAATTGAAATCATGAATAGAAAGAAAGATTGATAAGAACATGGATAAACTAAAAGGGTTTAATGCAAAGAGCGGTACTCAACGCATTAAAAGCTGTTCTTGTACAGGCCGCCACTCAAAATGGCAAATTCTTTTGTAGGAGGTAAAACAGGGGCTCAGCTAGGTTAACAAACCAAGTGATGAACTAATGATGATAGCTCACCATGCTGTGGAGAACCTGAATATTTCTCAGGCTCTGGGGGCGACATCTTCTCAATGGCGTAAATTTATCCAGAATGGTCTTGATACTGTCTTTTAAGACCTTATGTCTGAGGAACTCCATTTATGATTGGAAGAAAGGTAACTTTAAAGGTTTGAGTTATATCAAAATCTTCAAAAACAAATTATAGACTTCCTGAAGGTGTTCTACATGACCATTGAAGGTTCCTGAAAAGATGGTGATATCGTCAAGGTATATGAGGATACAGGATAACTTCAAGTCTTCAAGGACCCCACCCATGGCGCGTTGAGAGGTGGCTAGCGTTGCAAAGACCCTAGGGCATCCTCATGGGTTCAAATAGACCTTCATTAACTATAGGTGCACATTTAACTCAGTCTTTTGGGGCGAGCTCCATTTGCCTCTAACCACTTGAAAGTATCATCACAGAAAAGTATTGCGACTCAGCGATCAAGCAGAGTGAGTCATTGATCTGAAGCAAGAGATAACTATCTTTATTGGTGGTGGATTTGAGCTGGCGGTAGTCCATCACCACTTGATGTCTGCCATCTTTTATTTAAACCAATAGAATGGGTGAGATCTATGTACTGCGCAAAGGCACCAAAAGACCAGCCTCAAGTATTTTCGTAAGCTTTATTTTCATCTGGGCTTCGTTGACATTACTTTTTTAATAAGACCAGGACCAAAAGGAGGAGCATCCCTATCTCCACATGATGTAGAACCCCACTCATTTTTCTAAAATTGTAGGTATAGGCCAAAAAGGTATCTTTTACTACTCTAATAATTTTCTAACATGGCTCTTTTGTTTCCCAGTGAGCTCCTTTCCAATACAAGTGTTGACCAGAGCCACTGATGGGGCGTCTCTAAACCAAAATTCTTTAGACTTTAAAAACTGAAGACATCATTGACAGCCTCTACTGGTAGGAGGTGAACATAAGCGGCTGGACTATTAGGGCCACTACCCTAGGTTTGTCAGTAAGGATAGCCAAAGACACCTATATGGATCCATCATAGGTGAGATCAAAATTCCCGGACAGCTAAGACTTCTTTGACAGATGGGTTATATAGACTCCAGATCTCCAGTAGGTATCCAAAGGGGTATTGAAATGGACCCGTGTGTTGACAATAAACTGGGACTATAAAGTTATAGTGGTCGGTATAGGTAAATAGATTGGCATGCCTTTAGAGCCATTGACTGCAGGAGGGGGCAACTGTACTTGAAAGCCCCTTTGTGATACTCGATTTACCAATTTGGCTCTCACTCACTAGTAGGCAAGCCTGAGCCTTGATCTCCAATTTGGTATTACGCGAGGTTTTTAACCCAGGGGGACCCAAGGTCCCAGTAGGGATAGAAATATTTCATATTTCACTACTGCGGAGTAGTCCTGGAGTAACTGAGTCCCAAGGAGAAGTTCATAGCTCAGGTTATCCAGTCCAACGGTTGGGTATTCATGTAAAAGCTTCCCAAAATGGATAAGAAGGGAAAAATAGGCCTTATGGACTATATACACTGCAGCTTAGCCGTACCATATTCCATGTAGTTGGTAAGTCCAGAACAATCTTGATGCGTTTCATCAGGTTGGACAAAACGACATATATGGAAGAACCACTGTCAACGATGGCGTGGACTAGAATTATATTTACTTAAAACAGCGAAGTGGGAAAAGAACTCCTGAACTGATGAGTTAGCCTGAGAAACATAGGAGACTAATCAGAAGAAGAATAAGCCGTATCAAGTTCTTTATTATCAATGGGTACCAAAACTTCTTCATCTGGTACAATAATTTCTCAGTTCATAAAGGTCACAGATGATTTTGAAGCGAGATGAAGATGTCAGTATGAAGTGCCTCGCCCTTCATGCTGAAGGCCCTTTTCCCGCCTCCTCAGCAAGTATTTTCCGACGGGGCACTGTGATAGAAACCATTACAGTGTTTGCATTGAGGTGAGGATTATTTCTGGTTTTTGACAACATGAACCCAGGTTGGTTAGAGGAGACATAGGGGGTGGCTTTAATATGTAAGGTTGACGCAGGTATATCATTAAGAGCTTCTTTAATTTACAAATGCACAAAAGACCATTTTTCTGGCTGATCATATTCAATTGAACCTCAGGATAAGACCCTTAATGTGAAGATGACTGCATTTATGGCTTCGTCCAAGGTAATGCGATTTGTGGTTACTAAGGGCTGTGCTTGGGTGTAAAAGTAGCTGAAGAACTCCACAGGTCTTTCCCACCTATTCAAAAGAATACCCATGAAAGCTTGCTTTTGTTTGGCCAGGGTTTTTTTGCTGCCAAACTCCTGGGTAAGGCGGTATGGACCTGCTCACATATGTGGCATTCCTTTAGATGGGAGTCATAATCTCATGAGCGGTGCTATTAAAGCAGGAGTGGACATGCTTCACCTTTTGTCAGTCAGTATCCTCCTCCATGAAACTCTCATAAGCTTATAGAAAAAAAACCATGCTTTCCTTGCTGGGGGTAAACTTCTTAAAATTAGGCTTAAAATTAGTTACAATAGGGGTGGTAGGGCGTTGACACCCAGAATCAGGAGGGACTTGTAGAATTTTGGTTTCTGCATAGTCACGAGGAGCCTGTGTTACAACCATTATCTTTATTTAACCGAGGTAAGCCAACCAGGGGTGGACATTACCAACCTAAAACTAAAAATCATAATAAAAACATAACAATTCAAACAAAACGCCCAAAATGGATGGATCATTTGAATCATATCTAGCAAAATATAACCAGGTGGGCAGCGAATACTGCTATCCCTCCATGGAGGATGGGGAGGGGGATCAGGGGGCTCGTCTTCGGCCACATCCATCTCATCCCAGAGTAGGGCGCGTGTTAAGACAGATAGTAAGGGTGTGGGGGCATCAGCGGTATGGGGTTCAATATTCTTGATGACTGGAACTTCCATCTAGTTGTCATCCATCATAATGCCAACTATGTATTTGGCTAAAGCGTCTTCAGCTTTAAGGCGGGCGTCTGGGAGTTTAACAAACGTGGCAATGTTGGTTTGGGTTATTTTTGCTTTTGGATTCCGTGCTACTGTTACCATGTTCTGGATGGCTTCAGTGACATTTTTGTGTAAAGTTTTCATGTTGATCTTACTTTGTGCAGTAAGATTTTTAAGGATAATAGGAGATGAAATTCCTCCTGCGAGTGCAGCCACAAATTTGGCGGCAGCTTTGTGAAGCGGATGACAATCTGGTGTGGCGGCTGCTTCTACTGCAAGCTGGTGGTCGCTGTAGAATGGTTTGGCGTTACGTTGTGGGGCATATTTTTGAGGCGGGAATTTTGCATCCCATTCTGCATTACAGAACCGCTTGACTTGCAGCGACAATTCCTCAATGATGTTACCTGATTTGTCGATTTTATCCAAATACTCCCATGTGTTTTGGTTGAATTGGATTGGGGAATTGGCGTATGGTTGGGGATTGGCTGGTTTCTGGAATTTGCCTGGGATCAAACTGGGGTCCAATCCTGCGCTTAATTGGAAGAATCATGCGTGGCCTTGGTGCAAGGTGGATGCTGATTGGTGGCTGCAGGTGCAGCTGCAGCATTAGGCATTGGAGGAGGGGAAGGTAGGATCGTACCTTATGTCAGAGTTGGCGTGGGGTGGGCGGCGGATTGGTGGGCTTTAGGCAAACTTTCAGCATCGGTGGAAGTTTCTGAGTATGGGCACTTGCGTTTCAAGTGGTCTAACTCAAAACAGGATTGACAAAAGGTCCGTCCGCCCTTGACGTGGGCCCATAATGGATGGTTGGGGGCAGATGGGATGGTGCCACGAGGTGGAATTGCCAAAGAAATTTTAGTGAATTCAGGGCTGATTGTGGCATACACCCAAGGCCCAGTGAGGCGTGTGGCCCCATTTGGGACCACAAATTACAGGATGGGGTTGGCACCGTAGGCTGCCAAACCTTCCATCAGCTCCTGGTGGAGCACTTCAGGGGGGAGGTGGGTGGGCAAACCAGCGAACTGGACCACCAAGGTGGTGTCTGCTGGGAGCTGGGTCCAAGTTGTTGGAAGGGTAATATTATTAAATATTAACGGCACTGTTGCCACAGTGGCTGCATCTGCTTCACAGGGGAAGCCAAGATCAAAGTAACCCTTATAGGGGCGGAAGTTAATAAAACAGGCTGGTGTCATCACCACCTGAGCCATTTTGATAATGGCTTGGTCGTCATAGGGGAAGAATTTCCCATATTTGACCCTAAGGCCAAGGTGCATGTTGCTCTGGGGGAGCACCAGGGGGCAGCGGGTCACCGCTTGGGTTCATGAAAGATGGGCATCGAGATCCTTGGGAGGAACAAATTGTCCCAAGGATTTGGAATGACTGGGCAAGCCAGTCCAAGCGCGTTTTCCTGTTGGATGAAATGGAGGGGGAGTTTTGCCGCTGACCCATGCTGGGACAGTTGGCGGGGGATCCAATGAAATCAGAGCAAGAATTTGGTGTGCAATTAAGTGTTTGCTTTTAATTTACTGAATAAATTGCTCAGAAAGTTACGCTGAGCAGAGAGAGATTACAACCATCATCTTAAACCTGTAATGATCAGTAATCATATATGGATTTCCTAAGGTGGGTCTTAAGAAATCTGCTATAATTATGGTTGCAATCCCAAGTTTCCAAACTCAACTTGTTTGGTGGGTGATGCATTTGAAATTGAATTTAATAAAATTTTATATTTCATGGCGGATTTTGATAATTTTAGGTTCTCTTGATCCACCCACATATTTTTGGTCAGAACGCTAGCATTTGTCAAGCCTTGTCACAGCGTAACAGTTCTCTTGGCCGTTGCTGAAGTATAAAAATGTGCTCAAAGCTGAAAATTAGTGGAGAGGTCAAAAAATGATAAAAGAGATAAAATACACTACTTTATTGTGTTAGAAAGCACTTGTATTTATAGGGGCGTGGGGACATGGTGCCTTGATGACCTTCATGGCCCCATGAAATCAGGATCATTTTACTGCCTTCTGGATTGACCGCCTGGACAACGCTATCATTGTACTGCATCGTCCTTGAAACTGCAGCAGTGGGGGAAACACCTCTCATGTTTTGGGAAGGGAGACGGGATTCCTGAAGGTAATTCCATCAATTCTCATATACATGATGTTTCCCAATCAAATCTAGTTTTAGTGACTTAAAAATA
>JAKSZP010001125.1:0-10257 GCA_022478985.1 Massospora cicadina | reverse complement strand
GGAAATTGGTTGGCTCAAGTTTTGGTGTAACTACATTTGGGGGATTTTGAGATGTTCGCCTGGTTGTATCCGTTGAGGATCAATCTGGACAAACACTTAAGTGCTCATTGGGCAGAGTTGCCAACGAAATAGGGGCATCTGATAGTGATTAACTATCAGGTGTACCAATTAGGATAGGTTGGGTTTCATCACTGACTGATTGGGAATGAATAGAAAGTTGCAAGGCGAGTGATGCCGCCTGCAACTAGTGAGTTAATCAGCTGGTGAGTGACCTGCCATAATGGGTAATAAGTCCCATTACCTAAGCAGGTCGCTAGCCAAATATGGTTGGTTCGCTTGATTGAGAGGAACGTTAGGGACACGTTTTCCAACTCTTTCCGTTTGAGGTCTCAAGGATGTCCAACAATGGAATCCTAGCCAGGATGGGGAAGACCATCGCTGCTAAGATGAGGATGGGTGATATAATGACAATGGCTGCCATTTCATCAAAGATGTGTCAACTGAGGGTTAGACAGCTGAATTCCCCACTATATAATTCCCTAGGATTTACTATAATAAAAAACATCATTTAGTAAAACATTATCTACAACAGTATTTAAAAGTAAATACATTATCAATTTGGTGTTTAGTTGGACTATCAGCTTCTATTGTGTTGTTCTATCTCAAGGATATTATTGCAGAGGGCAATAATTTGAAGACTCTCAGAGAGAAGAGTAAAGATCCGATCAGGGGTCTAGAGTAGAAGGAACCACAATCAGGGATAGCTGCTGACTGTGTGTTGGGCTGAGAGAGACTGTCACTGGGGTATCTTAGTGAAGATCGGGTTGACAAGAGCATAGGAAACAAATCCCTATGAGTATGACTTCATGAGTATTTAATTGGGAATACTGGCCAAGTGTTGAGCCTTAATATTTCATACTCAACTATGGTTAATAGTCTCCATACTGTTATTGATAGATAATTCATTCTATACAACGCAATGCAGTGCATGAGGAAATCGAACCTGTGCAGTAAAAAGGTCACTGGGTTGCTTGCCAATAACAACCAAAGAGTGAATTTTACACCTTGTTCCTAAAGTGATCCCTATTCAATAGCAAAGTTTAATGACCATCCTATGTGTCAAAATCTGAGGATTGCTCACTTAAAAAATTAATATCCTGCATGTCTATTCAGTCTGAAGTTCAGATGGTTGATCCTCAATAATGCCTGTGGTTTATGGGATTTGACCCGTCTTTTAACTCACTAGGCCTATTAAATTTTCCTCAACTCTTCTGGGCAATTTTGGGTGTAATTTTTCCTTTGTAATTGGGAACTTTGTCTGAGGCAGGATCATATACAAACTGGAGATTCAGTCCTTCCAGTTTGTCAACACTTCTCATAGGTTGGATTCAGGATAAAAACCAGGAAAAGGATTTAATAAATAGCTCTTTTTAGTACAAGCTATTTATTAGATAATGGTCATTAGTCCAGGCGCCAGTATTTATACCTCTAGGGCATCTCCTGGCCACATCCAGCATAAAATTTCAACAGCTATTTTGCCACTCAGTTCAGCCTACGACTGAAACCTTTTCTTAGGTTCATTGGTGGCAAAATACTCCCAAAATTGGGAGGATTTCAGGTACAAAAATTGCAATAAAAGCATGCAAAGTTGTCCTAAGATCTTCAGAATTTCAGTTTCATCATACTGCAGACAAAACACACCTTTTGTGAAATTTTGGCCTCAATTGAAGAAAATGACGCACCATTAATTGAGACATTGGCAGGCCTCTTCCTCAATAGCCTTAAGTAACCCCCTTTGGGCAGTCCACGTAAGTGCTATCATGCCAATTACGCGTATCAACATACAATTTTGTTCTCAGGCAGAAAAATTGATAACGTTGTTCATTCACTAATTGTCCATGGGACTTTTAAATATAACTTTAGGTTATCCCCAAATTATTTTGTATATGATTGAATGATTCTGTGTTTCAATAATTGGGACCAATTGCCTTGATTCGATGCATCAGAATCAACCATAATATCCGAGCATATTTGTGCTGATCACCTGATAAATTAATCAATTGCATTGTCATTGAGATAATCAGCCTGAGTTGTATAATTGCAATAGGCATTAGTTTAAGCATTGAAAGGATACTCAGCCCGATCTGATGGTTGTTGAAGGTTTATTTTTGAGTCAACCACCAGAATCTGACAATTTTCCCCCTCTTGACTTGAACATAAGCCCTAGGATTCCTGATTAGCCTATGTTGGTCTTTACTATCAGTCTGAAACCCGATAAGAATAGAGTTAGTTCTTTTATTTGGTAACTTTGGCTGGACTGGCCAATTGGTCTGAAGAATGATGGGCCAAATTCCCATCAAGTCTGAAGTAAGACCCCCTCCCCAACCCAAGTGCAAACTAAAAATTAATTAGTATAAAATTATTTTTGTTTTTTGAGTTTTTGGTTTTGGTTTTGGTTTTGTTTTTGTGTTTTTATGGTTTTATGGTTTTATGTTTTTTAGCTTTTTCTTTTCTTAATTTGCCCACTTATTAAACCTTCTTAGGAATTTTGCATGGTTTCAGTTGTATATATGGCCAGTCCTAATATCCTTGATGGTGTATACAAACTTAGACGTTTTCTTAATCACTTCAAATGCCTGATCTAGATGTGATCTTATTTTTTGCATTTGGCCCAATCCGTGGGTGTTATAAAATAGAACTTTATCATTAACTTTGAATTCAGCCAGAGGGTAGCAATTCTCTAATTCTTTTTGATGTCAGGCCTTTTTCTCGGCAAAACTGTTGTTGAAGGCTTGTGCTTGTAGTTTTATTAAGGCATCCGCAAGCTTCTCAACATACTAAGGTAAGTGTTTTCACCAGGATCTTCTAGGGCCTAATATAGCAGCGTTGGTAGGGCCAGGTGTCTACCATATAATACTTGTAACGGGGACATTCTGGTTGTTGAATGGTAGGAGATATTGTAGGCGAAGACTGCCAAACTTAGATATGTATTCCATTAGGATGGTTTGGCAGAGGTTAATTTCCGTATAATGTTCACCAATGTCCCATTTGCATGCTCAACAGTACCATTAGTTTCAGGGTGATAGGGAGCAGAAAGCACACCATGTACTTCCATTAGTTGATTGAGCTTGGTAAGGACATTGGCGGTAAATTTGTTCCATTATTGGTCAGAATAACCTGAGGGCATCCATGTTTGTGGATGATGTTTTCAAGTACAAACTTGGCGGTAGTTGCCACTCCAGCTTCCCAAATGGCCTTGGCCTTAACCCATTTGGTCAAGTGGTCAATGGCTACAATGATGTACTTGGCCTTCATATTGCTTGTTGGAAGTTGGCCAATAAAGTTGATAGATACAGTGTGCCAGGCAAAGTTGGGCCAAACAAGCTGGTAATATGTGCTTTTTCAGAATGGTTTTTCACCCTTGCACTCTGCACAGCATTATAGCATTTCTTGGATGTCGAAATGCATTGACTCCCAGTAGTAGAATTGCTTCAGATGCTCTTTTGTCTTCTTGAATCCGCCATGCCCTATGGCCTTATGCGCTGCCATAATTAAGTCTGTTCAGGCCAATGGTCTTAAAAATAAAAATTTTGTCCTAGATGATCTTGTAAAGCATCCCGTTTCCAACAGTTGTATTTTTTGTAGATCCAGTAGTATTTTTGAACAGATTAGGGCTCATCCTGATACTCTCCAGTGATCATTTATCATAAACAACTCATCATCGGCCCAACTAAGTGTTGCAATGGTGGGTAGTCAGGATAGACAGTCAGCGTTTTGGTGTTTTGCACCCGCTCAATGCTCAATAGTGTAGTCATAGGCTTGAAGCTTTGATGCCCAGTGGGCTAATCAGCCCTCAGGCTCTCTTAAGTTATTCAACCATCTTAGGGAAGCATGATTGGTGACAACTAAAATGCGTACCATGAAGGTAGACCCAAAATTGCTTGCAAGCATATGACAGCTAAGCATTCTCATTCTGTCACCGTGTAGTTCCTTTCATGAACATTTAAGGTCTGACCAGTGAAGGCAACTGGATGTTCTTCATCGTCTTCTCCAACTTGGGATAACATGGCCCCCACTGCTGTTCTGGATGCATCAGTTTGGATGATAAATTCGCGATCAAAGTCCGGATATCAAAGAACAGGTACACTTAATAGGGCCAATTGGAGTTGGTCAAATGCATCCTGGAAAGCTAGAGTACAGTTGAATAGGACCTTATCTTCAAGCAAATAGAAGAGCGGCTCTCCAAGTTGTGCGAAGTCAGTGACAAATTGGCAATACTAATTGATCATGTCTAGGAACACTTGACTATTTCACTTGGATTTGGGCTGTTTCATTTAAGATGGCATCCAGCTTAGAGGGTTGGTGCCAAAGACCCGCTTTATTAATCACAAATCCGAGGTATTCCAGTTGTTCTTTAAAAAACTGACATTTCCTGGGCTTGATTTTAAGTTTTCAGCAGCTAGCTTTTTGAAAACCTCCTCTAAGTGTTCCAGATGGTCGTCAAAAGTGCAGCTGAAAACGTTGATATCGTCAAGGTACACTAGTACACATGACAAGTATTAAATCTCCCAGGATTGTGTCCATTGCCCGTTGGAATGTGGCCGGAGCATTGCAGAGCCCTTGAGGCATTCTTGTTGGCTGGAATAGGCCATCTTGGGTTATGATTGCACACTTCTCGCGCTCCTTTTTGGGAAGATCTATTTACCAATATCCGCTGATAAGATCCATTTCCAAGAAGAACTTCGCACCCCCTAGCCTATCCAAGGCGTCATCAATTTGTGGCAGTGGGTACAAGTCCTTCTTTGTGATGTTGTTTAACTTCTGATAGTTGATGGCTATCCAGTTGCTTCCATCCTTCTTTTTTACTATTAAAATTGGTGCGGCCCATGGACTTTTTGAAGGGTTAGCATGCCACGATTGAGGAGTTCCTTAATTTCCTTAGATACTGCCTCTTCTGATAATTTTGAGTGTCTAATTGGGCATAATCAAATAGGTTTATGATCTCTAGTTTCTTTGTGGGTGACACCAATAGCACAACCCAAGTCAAAAATCATCTTGTACAAATATTTCCTGATATTTAAATAATAACTCCTGAGCTTGGCCTTTCTTGGAGTTGGTCAGGTTGCTTAAATTGGCCATAGGGACAACATTATTTATGCTGAGTTGGTCCTTATTGGGGAGTCCTAATTTGACAAAAGTTTCTGAACTCATGGAATGAGTGAATTTCCGTGGTAGGGAACAGATGCAGAAAAGCGATTATTTGATGTCACCTAATGGAAATGGGCCAATTTTGCAGGTTTGCACATAATATATGTATCTCTCCATGGCCCAGAATGATAATACATGGGCAATGTTTGTTTCAAATCGAGATTTGACCATGGTTTATATAATTCACTGTAAAGGACTTCTGGGATATTAGTCATTAGTCCTATTGGGATAATTACTTATTCTCCGGGTGGTATGGTGATGGTCTGATTTGATCAAAGTGGAATGTCCTTTCATCCATCAATCTGAGTAGGAAGTGTTTTTATCTTTGACCGAGCTTTGAAATACTCAATTGGGACAACTCCATCTTTGTAGGCCAGATTTATGAATAGGCTGGGTTTTTTTCTACTGCCTTATCACGGCTGTAGTAAAGTGGAATAGCCTAGTCCAGAATGGTGAGAGTATCGTCCTTATGATTGGTAACAACTCCATATCTTCTTAGGAAATCAGTCTTAATTAGGATATCATAGTTTGTATTTGGCAACACTATGACAGGTGCTGTTACTACAATTAATCCAAATCAAAGTGGTAGGGTACTGTAGGCGCCCAGCTACTTGGTGGTATGCGCTCCAGCGGTTCCATATTCCTGGCAGTGGGCAACATCAGGCGCAATTTTCAGTTTTTTAACCAATTTATACTGATTATATTGATAGGAGCGCCACTATTAACAATGGCCCAAACTTGCACCTTTTTCACTGCTATGTCCACAAATGTACATTCAGAGTAGTTTTGGAGGTATTTATTGTGTGAATGCTGTGGCTATTGCCCAATTCCAGGTGTGCTTTCAGGCTTGAGCAGATCTATGGGAAGTTATCTGCCAAGGTCTTCATGGGAATAGCCACTTGAACGTTTTTAAGCTTGGGTAAATCGGTTGAACATCTGGGTTGTAGATCCAAACCCTGGTCAATAATTTGCTTCACATAAGGTTTTGATACCTCTGCTCGGGCTTCTTTAGTTATTTCCAAGGGTTTAGTTGCTTTTGGGGTGGCCCGAGAAGTGACCATCATGACATTATTAGCCCTGATATGGTTATTTTCTGCAACATCTTTGGCCCTAAGGAGTTCATCCAGATCAGGTGGAACGGTTTAAAAATCATTGGAGTTAGAGCATTCCGCCTCTACTCCATCTGCTCTTTTCCTGCCTCACTGTCACTGTTAATTTCTAAAGCAAAGTTGACCACAGGCTTTTTGTTGGACCATCTGTAGCATTGATTACCAAAGTGCCCTATTTGACCACATTTGTAGCCTGTAATCGGCCCTGTTTGCTGTTTTTGCTCAAATTTTTGGTTCATATTTTGGAAATTTTTCCCCTTGACAGACATCATATTGTTTTTTGGGCCCAAAAATTGATATTTTTGCTGATCCTTTGCCCGATTAGGTGTGTTGAAATTATGGCAACAGCTTCTCAGGTAATTGTTGAGGCCTTGGATTTCCAAGTTTTCATTGAATGCAGGCAACATGACATTGTGCAGTTTGCAGAAGGGCATAATCGTGTGCTTCAATGCAATCTTGGCGTCAAACCTAACTATTGCATTGCACCCCCGCAGAACTTGTGCCTTATGGAAGAATCTATTCGCAAAGTCCTTAATAGTCTCATTCTGTTTGAATTTGATATTAAGAAGCTCTCTTTTTCGGGTTTCTAGTTTCTCAGGCCCTCCAAACTGTTTGGTTATTGCAATTTTGGCATCCATATAGGACCAATCGTCGCCCAAATAGGGCATAATGAGGTCACAGCTATGGTCATCGAGTGAGTTAATCAGAGATGATCCTTTAGCATGGTCTGAGGCTCCTCTCATTGCTTTTTCAAATAGCTTGGGGAAAGAGTGAACGTTTCCATCCTTATCAAACTTGGGTAGATTCAATGGTTTGAAGTCATCTCGCCCTGTTTTGACCACAGGGGTTGTACTTCTTCTTGAGCGTGTTGGTGTATCATCGCTCATAATTGGCCCTCTTTCCCATTGGGGAGTATCTGGAGTCAGGATTGCTGCCAGTACTCTAGGCATAGAACAGATGTTTGAAATAGCAGTTTCTGCATTGATGTCAATTTCTGATGATTCAGTTTGATAATATTGCTCTGAACTATTGGATTCTGATGCCTAAATTTGGCCCTTAGTTTTTCCAAATTGTTTTTTGGACGAATGGACAGTGTTTTTCCTAATTTTTCTTTTGTCAAAGCTGGGTGAGCATCGGCTGCTTTGTTTTTTGAGGTTGGTAGGCTTTTCTTTGAATAAAGCTTGATTAGATGCTATGCTCTTGATGTCTTTGCCCATACTATCTACTCGGGAAATTGCAGTTGATAATTGCATTCTTAGTTCCCAGATTTCCTAAGTAAGTTCAGTGTTTCTGGCCTGTAATCTTGACACAACTGTCCAAATTTTTGAAAACGCCTTGTTGTTCAAGGCATCCTCCTCATCCCTATTTGGGACAATTGGTTTTACTGCATGAGCTCCCCCTCACGTTGACAAGATTATGGGTGTAGGAGGAATCAGTTGCAGATTCATGTTGATTGGGAAAATAATCCAGATGGCCCTTACTTTAGTTTCCATCTTAATGTTGCTGTTTCTTCTGGCCAAATCTGCCAGGAATTGGTTACTAGAATCCATATTGGAGAGTGTCATTGGTTTTGAGTAAGCACCAGTTGTCAAAATCTGAGGATCGCTCGCTTGGAAATTAATATCCTGCACATATATTTGGGCTAAAGTTCAGATGGTTGATCCTTGATAATGCCTGTGGCTTACAGGACTGACCCATCTACTAATTCACTGGGCTTATTAAATTCACCTCGACTCTTCTGGCTGATTTTGGGCATTATTTTTTCCTTTGGAATTGGGAACTTCATCTGAGGAAGAATTATATAAAAGCTTGAGATTTGGTCATTCCATTTTGTTGACACTTCTCCTAGGTTGTATTCAGGATAAAAACCTGTACTAAAAAGTCTTATTTATTTTATCCTTTTCCTGGTTTTTATTTTTAATGGTCATTAGGCAGGTGCCAGTATTTATACCTCTAGGGCATCTCCTGGCCACGTCCAGCACAAAATTTCAACGGCTACTTTGCCACTCAGTTCAGCCTACAGCTGAAACCTTTTCTTAGGTACTTTGGTGGAAAAACACTCCCAAAATTTGGAGGATTTCAGGTACAAAAATTGCAATAAAAGCATGCAAAGTTGTCCTAAGATCTTCAGGATTTCAGTTTCATCATACTGCAGACAAAACACACCTTTTGTGAAATTTTGGCCTCAATTGAAGAAAATGACGCACCATTAATTGGGACATTGGCAGGCCTCTTCCTCAATAGCCTTAAGTAACCCCCTTTGGGCAGTCCACGTAAGTGCTATCATGCTGATTACACATATTGACATACAAATTTCGCCCTCAGATGAAAAATTGATAACGTTTTTCTTTCATTTAATTGTCCATGGGACTTATAAATTTAACTTCAGGTTATTCCAAAACTATTTTGTATACAATTGAATGGTTTGTGTTTTGATAATTGGGACCAATTGCCTAGAATTGATGCATCAGAATTGGCCATCTTATGCGAGCATATTTGGGCCAAGTGTTTGATAAATTACTCAATCAGATTGTCATTGAGACAATCAGCCCGAGTTGTATAATTGCAATAGGCATTAGTTCAAGCGTTGAAAGGATAATCTCCCCATCTGATGGTTGTCAAAGTTTTATTTTTGAGTCAACCACCAGAATCTGACACCATGCATTTGAGCCCTCAAATTTCTACAACAGACTCTGGACCCTGGAGACTCAGGAAAGCAACTGCAGCGGAATCTGCAGCTGCTTTTCCCATAACAGTGTTTTTTCTAGTGGATTTTTTTGCAATAATGATCATCAATCATCATCCTGCGGTTGTTCCCATCCTGATGCAATATCATGTCATTTGGATGTCTATTCCTCTGGCATTCTGGTCTGTATTCTGGGTGTCTATCCACCCATACTTGCAGGCTTGCCTCAACTTTATCAGACAGTTCCATGACAGATTTATTTTAGCTATTTAGCTTTTTAAAATTAAGATCTATCTCCATAATTCAAAGCTGGGGCTCTAAGTGACCTAAGATAAACTTGTAGGATAATCTTGCATTTTAATGTAGCAGAACTAACAATCATGTATGCAGTATGATGGTATTTTAGACATAATATATAGTTTGAGAAGATATACTAGTATCCTTATTGCTTTATTCCTGGGAAAAGAGATATTGTGAACCTTGTCAACAATTAAAAAGAAAAAAAGTATAAAAAGTATGTGCAAAAAAACTAACAAAACCTCTCAATGTGCTTATTAGTCTTCCACTTATAATAACATAGTAGAGAGTGAACTAGAATGAGGGGAGCAATTGTGCCCTGCTTTGCATTTTTGTAAAAGTACATAATATTGTATGAATTAAGATATAAATTATACGGTAAATATATTTTTCTTATTTCTATATATTATCTGTAATTATTACCTTATATTTTTAAAAAGACAAGTTATAGATGAAATAATAAAAAATTTGCAAATCTCGATACTATATTCTATAAAAATGGCAGCTAGTATCTAGTACTAACAAGTTAGGCAATTTTAAAACTTTGTTTGATTATAACAATAGCTAAATAACTTTTTCCATCATGATAATGTAACTTTATATGGTCACTATATATTATACAAAGATCAAATTTTAAAATGAAGTTGTTCATGACATAAAAGTAATGTTATATTATCATGTAAGTATATAAAAAATGTAAATCTTTTATGAGAAACTTTTATTTAACATTAAATGTATACTAAGTCAAACATTAAGGCTATTTATTGATTACATAGACACTTATTAAGATTTCTGTTGCTTATACTCTTTTTTAGATCTCAAAAAAGATTTGTAATTTAATCCCCTTTCTGACCCACCTTTCTTTACTAACATGTCCTCTTAATCTTTCCAATGTAATGGACTGCTGGAGATTTTTTATTAATCTCATTACTTCTCTTAAAAATATATAAAACACAT
>JAKSZP010001124.1:0-10286 GCA_022478985.1 Massospora cicadina | reverse complement strand
ACAAAGTTGCCAGTCGTGGTGGCCTCAAGAAAACGCTAGAGCACATTTGTCAATATTACTATTGGGAATCATTAAACTATGATATGGTGGATTTCCTTTCCTGTTGTGTGGAGTGTCAGCTCCACAAGCCACACAAAAATGTGGCTGGATATCGGTTAGTGCAACCAGGATTCACCTGGCATACAGTATCAATAAATGTCATGGGACCTCTAAGTACAAGCACTGGAGGAATGCAATACATCATAGTTTAATTGATCACCTGACCCGATGAATTGAAACCAAAGCTATGGTATGGGTTGATACAATGAATACTTCCAAATTTATTCTTGTTCAAAAAATATTGGCATGGCTGTCCTCAAGTGATCCTAAATGATGATGAAACAAATTTTACCTCCTTTGTCATACCTTTTTTTTAGTACTAGATGGTCCCAACCCAAGGGGGGGATTCATCGATGTTTATTGAATTACGCCTGGGCTCCTAAGAGCCTGAGGCGAGGGAAGGGGAGGGAGGAGGCATCGAGAAAGGGAGGGGGGTTTGCGCGCCAGAGCCGTGCTGCAGTGACAACTGAGAGGGGGAGGGTTGGCGACATAGTGCAGACCTTCAGGGCCATCTCAAAGTGTACCTGAAAGTGGGTGATCATGTGTGGAAGGGTCCACACCTGCTGGTCAAAGGCAGCACGAAGGAAGGAGTTATGGATGGTCCAGATGGCTGTGGCATAGGCGAGGACACGGAGGGGTCGGTGGCAACCAGGCAATGTCTGCTCAAACATGAGGTCTTGCACAGGGTGTCCAGACCAGGGCTGAGCATGGAGGAGCGCGCGGGCCTTTGGCCAAAATGCGGCGACACCTGGACAGGTGAAAAAACGATGGAGGTGGGAGTCAATAGGCTCCACACAGCGGGGGCAGCTTCGGTGCTGGAAGGTAGGGCCAGTCCGGTCCCCTGTCCTGTATGAACAGTGGAGCACCCTCCATAAGGTGTTGGACACCTTTGCTGACAAGATGGGGTGATAGACGTCCTTCCACAATTCCTTAAGGTCAAATCTCACGGAGGGGGGAGGAGCTCAAGGAGTCTTGGGCGGATGGGTGGGCGATCTTGGGGGTTGAGGCGAGTTGTGACAACTTGTCCATTGTGCACAATTGCATGGCGACGTGGGCTGAGGCCAGGGCCTTCCCTTCTGTATGGGAAGGCATGGTGGATCCGCGCGCCTACTCGTTTCAGGGAAAGGAGAGCCTGGTTCCAATAGGGGGATGAGGATGGTTTTAGGCGATGGCCTGGGTGGTTTGTGAGCCACTCCCCCTAATGAGGTCAGAGATGCTCTAGGAAGACCCAGAGCTGCTGACACTGACTGGCGGAGGGCGGGCGCCCATTGGGGCATGGGGGTCGCGTCCCAGCAGACAATCGGCCATAGGAACTTCAGGAAGATTGTGGTGGCGTGGGATCGCGTGTCCAGAAGCCCTAGGCCCCTTCATTGCAGGGTCGGGCAATGGTTGAGAGGGCCATTGGTGGATGGTTTGAGCCCCAGATCCAACAGCGGAGGAGTACATTGAGCCGCGTATAAAAGGCATCTGTGAATGGGCAGACGTGCGCTAGGAACCAGACTTTGGAGAGGAGGAACACATTGGCCATCAGTGCTCGACCCTAGGGGGTGATGTGCCGCCGGTTCCAGCTGGCAATCCTGGAGTTAACTGCTGCAAGGAGCAAGTCCTCATTGTCTTTCTAGCGCAACTCCTTGTTGGTTGGTGAGAACGCCCAGGTGACGGAAGGTACCGCGCTCAGGCTCAATACCAAATGGTGGGGGGAAGGTGGGGGAGCCGATCTGTACAACTGTTGTCTTGGAGGTGTTGACCATGGCGTTGGACGCCTTGGTGTACCTCTCAATGGTCACAGCAGCGAGGGCAACATCCCCAGGGCAGCCAAATGCAATGGCAGTGTCATCTGCAAATGCCATGGTGCGTGTGGGGGCTTTACCTGGGACCAGAATCCCTGTTGGCTTGTCCTGTAAGGAGGCCAAGAGGGGGTCAAGGGTGATGTTAAAAAGAATAGGGCTCAGGGGGTCCCCTTGCCGGAGACCTTGTCCAACTGGTACTGCCACTGTAAAATCCATTGGCGCCAGAAATCTGGTGTGGAGCTGGTCATAGAGCGCTGATATCCAGCGCCTAGCTGCGGGTGGGAGATGGAAGCGGGCCAGGGAAGCATCAATATAATTCCAGGCTACCCGATCATATGCTTTCTCCATATCCAGAAGAGCCACAAAGCCATTCACCTTACGAGAGTTTACAGTCAAAGTCACGTGAAGGTCATTATAGTTGTCTTATAACGACCTCCCCGGAATAAAACCGTACTGGGATGGGGAGAGGCGAGGTGACACCCATTTGGTGATGCGGTTGGCCAAAAGCTTCGTGAAGAGCTTGTGGTCTGTGTTGATCAACGCTATGGGGCGCCAGTTCGCCAGGTTCTCACGGTCTAACTTCTTGTGAATGAGGGTCATGATTGAGCCTCTGGAGTCGGGGAGGACCTCGCCATTCACCAAGAGTGCAGCGAAGAGGTCGCGGAGGGTTCTAGCTATCACTGCAGGTTCCAGAAGGTACACCTCAAAGGGTATTCCGTCTGGGCCTGGGGCTTTAAGCCGTGGGGATTTCAGAAGGGTTTCCATCACCTCCTGGATGGAAATAGGCGCTAGTAGAGCCTCATCAGCCCTTGGGTCAATGGGCGGCTCTGGAGCCCGCCACAGGAAGTCTTGGATGTCTGATGGGTCCACCTGGGTGGCATGGAAGAGGCTGGAGTAGAAGCGGTGTAGTTCCTGCGTGATTTCCTCCTTATCTGAAGCGGTTGTAGTGCCAATCTTCAGTGCAGTAATATCCTGCGCTGTTGACCGAGCTTTCTGTTTCTGAAAGAATAAGTGGGTGGGGCGTTCCCATTGAGCATAGTAACGAGATGTTGTAAAGTTTGCTGCCCGTTATTCCTGCAGTGTGAGCTCCAAGCGGAGTGCTTCCTGCGCCGCTTCCCAGTCTTCCAACCATCTGGGAGAGGGCGAAGGCTAGCAGTTTCGCTCTAGATGTCTGATTCTGGCTTCCGCCCTTTTGACTCTGGCGCGAGCTGCAGTCATCTGGGCTTTGGTACAGTTGTAAGCAACGCGGGTGATGCCCTCCTTGGTCACCACCCATCTAGCCTTGTGGTCAAGCAGGTGGGGTGGGGGGGAGGTGAGAGTCTCCCGGATGGTCATAGACAGCTTCTCCTTAGTGAAGGGGTTGTTGAGAAGAGCTGGGGCAACCCTAGGCCAGAACCTACGCGACGGTCTAAGTGTGGTGGTGAGGACAGCGGTGAGTGACCTGTGATCACTCAGATGGTTATCACGAGAGATGGGAGAGGAGACGCGGCCAATTAGCAGGGGGCCAATCAGTGCCATATCTATGCGTGACGCTGACTGGAAAGCTCCTCCATCATACTGGATCCTAGTCATGCAACCTAGGCCAGACGCGGAGGGTGGAAGCGCATCTATAAAGCCACTCAGGCGAAGGAAATCCTGGAGGCGACTTGATCCAGGGCGTTCCTTTGCTGCAGGGGGGTAAGAGTCACGGACGCGACTTATGGTTGTGTTGAAATCTCCTAAGAGGACTGTATTCCGTGGGAGATTGAGTTGGAGGAGCTCTTTCAAGAGCCGATTTTGCTCCTGACCTGCATTAGGCAGGTAGATGCTTGCAGCGAAGAAGGAGAAGTCAGGAGTGGTGAGTTTGGCCAGTATGAGGCGGCCACCTAGATATTGTGAAAAAGAATGGGTTTTAACCCGGGGATTCAAAACAATAAGGGTGGCATGGTTTGTCCAGAAGGAGTTGCCTCCAAACTGTTCATTCCATGCAGATTGTTCGTGGGGGAGGATATGGGGCTCCTGGACAGCAGCGATGTCAATTTGTGCTGACCTGAAGTTTTGGAGGAGGCGAGCTCTCCGCTTAAAGTCCCGCAACCCATTTGCGTTGATGGATTGCAGGGCCAGCGTGCTGCCATGGGGACTCATAGCTGTTCCCCTCCATGTCCTGGGGGGTTGCCAGCGCTTAAACCTGCTGCTGTGAGGCGGCTAGTTTTGAGTCCTTTAGCTTGACTATTAGCTGCAATCCGTGAGGAGCGTCGAGGGTTCTGAGGGGAAGGAGAGGGTGGGGGGCGGAGGACCCAGTAAGCCAGCCTAGGATGCTGCCCCCGCTCCGTTGCAGGGGAAGGACCTGAGGGTGCTCAATGGTGACCTCCGCGGTGTCCCCATTTGATGAGTCTGAGTCCATATTCACTTCCTCCAACACTTCAAAGGATCCGCGCGAAATGGACTGTGGGGTTGGGGTAGGACTCTTTGAGGTGGCACTTCTACCGCAGGCCGCGAGTTGCCAGTCCATGCTGGTGGGCATAGCTCCATTGGGAGCTGAGGGCTGATGCGATAAATCGCTGGTGGAGGTTGGTGGGGGTGCCGCGGAGCCCTGAGTGGGGGTGGCTGACGAGGGGCACCCTGTGGGAGATGCCTTGCGCTTGGTGAGAGAGGGAGTTGACTCTGGGAGATTGGAGGGGGTGCCCACTGGAAGGGGGGCATGAGCGCGAAGGTATCCCACACCAATAGTGGGGTTAGCTGTTTCAACTGCTAGGCGTAAGGCCTCAGGGGACAGGTCTTGAACGGGAACCCATTGTGTGGGTTGTGAAATTGCTGCTGCAGCCATGTGGGATCGTTTTTGGCCTGGTTTAGGCCCCTGGGTGGTGGCTAAGAGGGCTTGTTTTCGAGATGTGCAGCCACTATACAAGTGTCCAAGGGCGTTACACCATGAACACCGGGGGCGCGCCTGATCAGGGTCGACAAAAAAGATCTCAGGGCATGCCCCAACTACCGCCACACGAGGAATAACCTCAATGTTACGGGATACAGTGGGGGAGGGGATGAATGACGCCCTAGCAGTGCGAGCTCTTTGAGTGGGAGCATAGTAAGAGGGGACGCTAAAGTCCACTGAAAGAACAGACCCAAACTCCATTAAACCACGATGGAGTGCCAGTTTAAGAGACTCAGGATCAACAGTCGCTAGTAGGTTGGAAAAATTAACCCATGAAGTTTTCTCCAGGTGAGAGCGTGTGCGGGAGATGCGAAGAGATCCGCGTGGAATAATGACCTGGAGGGTGGCAGCATGGTCAGCAAGGGCAGCTTCAGTGAAGCCCACATCGATGTAGTGGCCCTCCACTGATTCATGGATGGTGGTGTTAATAGGGAATGTCTCCGCAATCGCTGCAAAGTATGAGAAGTAATCCTCTGTATAGAATTCAACAGGGTTATGCCCATAATAAAGGCGAATTGCGTGGGAGAGGGTTGAGCGAGGTAGAGCTTTTTGCGCTCTAGTTTCGGCCCATTTCTTCTTAAAATCAGCAATAAACGCCACTTCACGGGGATCAGCTTTGGGTAGCGTTGGTGCCAGAGGTTTTTGCCACGCTCCAGTGGCTCCTTTGGTAAGTTTGTGTTTGATTTGGGCTGCAATTGCAGGTTGAGTGTGAGCTGGTGGTTTGGACAAGTTTGCGGAGTTCCCTTGTTTCTGGAATGTTACAGCAGTTGCTGGCGTCATATTAAATTGAGGGGCGGTTTGTTGGGCCTCGCTAAATTGGGGAGGCCCATCCAGATTGAATTAACTCCAGCCAATTGGGAGGAGGGAGATGTTTCATCACCATCCCAATCTATTTAGGTAAATTCAGCCCGAGTATTTGCTGTGATTTCGTGGGCAATACTCATTGGCTGATTGGTGAATTGGTCGTTTTCAGCATATTGAGATAAAGTGCCGACTTGAGAAGTGCCGATTATGGGGTTTAAATGGGACGGGTGAGATTGGAACTGGTGTGAAGTTCCAAAATCCGAACCATTTGAATCCTCATTGGGAAGAGTAGATTATCCCAATTTGGTGCTTAGTGAACCAGAATGTGCGGCTAATCCAACCTTACATCAGAGGATTTGGGGGCCAGGTAGCTGGGTATCGCCCCTCATGGAGGGAGCCAGAAACACGGCGTCAGCAATAATAGATGGTGCTGAATTAGCTGACACAATGGGGGAGGTAAATGTCTGGATGGGCTGAGTTGCATTCAACTGAGCAGACGCCATTAAAACAGCGTGGGTGATGGCCTCCTTGGTTGGAGGGGGCCCAGCGGGTTGGTGGGAGGCAGCGCACACAGAGCTGTTAGGCGTGCAGGTTGCAGAAGTGCGATCAGGTGAACTGGCGCTAGTTGGAGTAGCTCCAGGTTGGGGGTGGTGCCTGCTTTCATGGCTGCTGCTTGAGAGCGGGTGATTCTGGTTGACCCTGAGGTGGGTAACCGAGGGTTGCTTCGTTTGGGGGTGGTGCTGGCTCGTTTGGCATAGCCTTCGGGTTCTTTTGCGGGGTTTCCCGCCATATTTGCTAATAGTTTTCATAAATCTCTTTAGTGGAGCTAAATTTCAGGCTGAATTGATTTTCGAAAAGTGATGCTTAGCAGAAAGAGATTTTTTTCCTTTGTCATACCTTGATTGAATGAACTGATGGGAATTAAAGGGGTCATTTTGGTCCCATATTGGCCAGAAATGAATGGACTTTTTGATAGAGTGAATGCTACCTTAGCCGCTAAATTATGAAAGTTGATTGCAGGAAAAACGTCTACTTGGGCTTCATATTTAAGTTCAGTGACATTCGCCTATAATGTCAGCTATCATTCCTCATCTGGGAAAACACCCTTTGAATTGCTATATGGAAGAAAAGCTGTCTTACCACCAATTCTATACTTGGCATTGGAATTAACTTAGGGGATGAGTCCAGACCAATATTTAAATTTATAGCCAACATTATGATTGACTTATAATCCCAAGCGTTTGCCAAAACCCTTCAGAAAAGGATCCATGCTAAAATGTATGATGATAAAAAACAACCACCCATAAAAAGATTTAAAATTGGGGATAAATTGTCCTATTGTGATATGCATGGATTCAGCTGACGAAATAATCTGGATGCCTTATGGATAGGTCCCTTTGAAGTAATCTCCAAAGTTTGCAACAGATTCCTATACAATCAATAATATTATCAATGGTTATAGCTAACTGAGTTCATAGCATGTATTTAAGCAATTGGAACTAAAAAATATATATAAAAAAATACTAAAAAAAACTTTATTAATTAAACACCAAGTAAAAATAAAAAAAATAAAAAAAATCAATAATAATGAAAATATAAAAAATCAAATCTTAGTTACTTATACTCAAAAAATATTGAGCATTGTTCCCTCTATCATTGGTAGGGCCAGCTCAGGTTGCAACTGGGTCTGTCAGAATTAGTCCTGAGGTGCTAAAGTATATCGTCCCTAGAAATGAAGAAGATTTTCTCTGATCGCAAAAGGAGAGCCCAACTTGGGGGAGTACAGGTTTTCCAGGCTATGGCCGGTGTTGAGGCCAAATAGTCCTGGTATGGCATGAGGCCATATGACCACACTCAACAGAGGTGGCAGCGAGAAGGGGACCTCTGAACTAATGAGATGGATAAGTCTGGTAGATGGACTTTCTGAACTAGACTGGTTATTAAGTCTTGAGAAGAAGCAAGTACTAATGAAAAACTGTCTTGTCAGGTAATTTAGTCAAGTGGGGGCATGTGTTGGAACTTTTGGTTGACCACATTGACCATCTTACTTGCTAATTAGAAAATTAATGGTTGTTAAAGCAACTGATTGTTTGTCAATGGTTGCTGACTAAATTATTAGTCCTAAATATCAAAGGATATAATCTAAAAGTTGGTTTTGAATACTATTTTGTTAGAGATCATCCTCAACATAAATTATTAGTCAAAATTATCAAAGGACATAATCTGACAATTGTTTTGATTAATAATTCGTTGGGAATCATGCCTGACAATGTTAATTAGGCAATTTGATGAGGGTCTGATTGCCACTAGTTGGATTGCTAAGATGAATCGTTACAGCTGTGGCGCTGAACAATTAGGTTCATTTTTAACAAAGCTACTGAATCGTTTAACGCTTGTTTTGGCAGTAACTAGTAGTAGTAATCAGGTTACACGGCCCCCAGACCATCTGCATATGGTTTCTAACACATGAGGATGGTTGCTGATCCATAAAAGGTTACAAAGCTGCATATTAATTAAGATGAAGAGATTAGCTACCATCAGAAGTTAATCCCAAGGGTTAGAAGTTTTTGGAGACTAATCAGTTGATTTTTCAGAGAATTATCTGAAAAGTTGTCCGCCTTCTGCCTATAAAACCCCTAGCATTTTCTAATAAAAAGCAATATTTAACTGAAATATATTTATTTTTACTTCTAATTTGAAGATTGAAGGGAACAAAGGTCCCTAGTTGTTTTCCTCAATTAAAATTTCCATAGTGGATTAGTTGCCACCTATTTTAAGACTCAAGCTACTAGTTGTTATAATACAACCAGTATTTGTATTACTATTCAACAACCAACCTTGCAGTAAACTTATCCAAAAGTTTACACTATCTCAGTTGCCTCTCCAACTTTCAAAGCAACCACATCCTTTTTGCTGAAGCAGATCTTCAGTATACACGACATCCTCATTGTGCTGGTTTTGACAGTGGTACTAATTACATTTCCAGTGTGGTTGCAAATCTTAACTCTCTAATAGGCACCTATAATTCATTTTAAACTCCTTATCATCTGGCTACTAATGGAGCTGTAGAATGAGTAAATAGATCATTAGTTGCCATTATTTGCAAGATGGCTTCCTTTGTTACTTAATGATGGATTAATTAGTTACCAAAAGCCTTATTAGCATATCATGTTAGCTATCACCAAATAATGCAGATCTCACCTTTCTGAGCTCTTTATGGTCAAAGGCCAATTTTGTCCTAAAATGTGCAGCCTATACTTGAAATTTTACACCAGAAACCACTGACTTAGCCATGCAAAGATTGGCTGACAAATTATTTGAGTTACAAGAATTAGCTTCTAGCTCCATGGGTACTATTCAACAAAGGGAAGCTGATCAACGGATTGCCCAGTGGCCAGTCCTGCCTTAATTTCAGTTGGGGGACCTTGTTCTATTTTACCATCACCAGCCTGGTGGGCAAATACATAAACTTGATACTCTGTGGTCAGGTCCTTACTGGGTGATCTACCATCAGGGTCCCAAATATTCAATTGCCTCTGTAAAATTGGATGCCATTTGTAAATTGGGTACATGCTAGATTCCTCCAAAATTATGTCCCTCCTTAGAAAAATCTTGAGGAGGCTATCACGATTCCAATATGACTATACAATAAGCCCTAAGTCAATATGGTGGAACGTATGGAATCCACCAAGTTGTTATGAGTATGATTAATTGATTGCCTCGAAATGAGGCGATATTGGGTTGTTGGGAGATCAGCCAAATTGGGCAATTGTGAATTGACAAATGAAAAAGGCGGAACTAATAAGATACAGTGAAGTGAATTACTAAGCCATGAAAGTGGTACCATCTGAAGTCATTACCATACAAGTGGGATGAGACAATAGAGGAAAGTTAGTTGTTTGTTAATATTTTTAGAGTAAGTATAACAGCGAGAATCCGCTGTATTAAATATTTTAAATAAAAGAGAGTTGAGGGAGCGAGTGCTCCATATTTACTTATTTATAAGTTTATTCTTTTGTGTCAAAGACATTGATCATCATATCATTGGTCCTAATTGCTCGGTGGGTCAAACCCAGTGCAAAAAATCCATCAGCGTATCTCTCAAATACCGCCAATTTATAACAGTGGTGCTCACTACAGGGGGACCATTGACCAATAACAAAACAATGAAAACTCAGCTTCCAGCTATGTCGCATCCAGGCTGTTTTGATAAGGAATCTGCACGAAATGTTGGGTCTGTTGGATATTAGGAGTTGAGACTCGCGTTAGATACTGTGCTCAAAAGGCAAGATAAGTAGCTTCTGAAGGTTTACAGTGATAGGTTGCCGACATTTGATTGTGAAGGAAATATTTATGGGTTTTTCCGCCAATTTGAGTTTGCAACTGGAGAACTTCAAATCAACGGAGGGCGAAACTATTGCTCTCCTCTTTGGATGTTGGGAGTGCTGATCAAGTCATTTGTTACCTCTCAGCTTGTTCCGTTTCATACCATGAAGTTAAGGAGATGGTGCTGCAGTTGCTTGGTGGAACTGCAAAAATGTCACAGTAAAAAGCTGAGTTTCTAACCATTGGGTTTCAACATAATAAGACCCTCACTGTGTTTTCTGATTGATTCTCAGCAGAAGCCTATGTGTTAATTGAGGAAGGGATTTTACCTGAATTTGACATAAGCATAGCGTTGA
>JAKSZP010001123.1:0-10315 GCA_022478985.1 Massospora cicadina | reverse complement strand
CCCTTAAGCTGTCAAGTCTCTCAAAGCCATAGTCACCCACAACCCGTGGCTACTAGCCACACCCAAGTGTACCATGTCTTGTCCTACCTTTCTGGTTCCAATACTTAGTGTGCTCCCCCTCTTTACTTTCCTTTCCCACATATTGGATGTGTCAGTCCCCTGGTCAGCCATCCTCAAATAAATAAAAAAACACTTTATAGTTCAGTTTCAATATAATTTTTGGTAACAGTTTTCTTTAATTATTCTTGCTGAAATAGAGGCAAGATACTATTGCTCACTCTTTTTTCCTATACAAATATTTGTATATCCCTTATATCAAATTATAATTACTAAAAGAAAACACTGATGCTGAGATAATCAATGAGTCTGTGGCTAGAACTAGATACAATGCAATCACTATACTAAAAGCCTTAGCCTTATACAAATAGTATATGAACAAGGGAAGACTACAAAGTAAGCTGCAGATATTTTATAGATAAACTATAATACTGAAAGAACTACTACTTTTAATCATGAATCAATTGGAATTAAAGAAAAAATATAAAGGTGGAAGTGAATTTAAGAGTGCTTAATCAAAACTCACAGAGAGAGGTATAAACCTGTTTTCTTTTAATTTACAAATAACCTTGAAGAAAATTAACTAAGCATTGGAGACAGAAAAAAAATTAGTTTCATTTTCACGTATTAATAAATATCTTCAAGAATTATAAAATATGATAAAGTTAAACCATTGAGAATTAGATATAGTAAGTAATCCTTAAATGATTTTATTAAGAAAATAGTATGCCCATTTGGTTTAATAGTCACTTCAATGATTATTCCAAGGCTATTTTTATTAATGAATCCTCATTTTAATTTACAACTCAATTGTAGCCAGGGTGTCATGGAGCGTGCTGATAATAATGTTTAGACTGTTGTGGGATTTGCTAATGGAGGCCACAAATAATTTCTCAGAGAGAGAAACTTACTTTTTAATAAAAGTATAAATAATAACTTTTCTAAGTTTTTATGTTTTTTATTATGATAAGTGTGACAAAACCAATAAAGGCCCCTTTCTCAATACTAGTTTTTCTTATTTAACTAATTCAGATTTCAAAACTATTGATGTTTGATGCAAAAGAATGTAACGCTCAGTTATCTAGATTAGGAATTATAGGCTTTTAGCCTATCAGATGGAGGATAAAATTTTTGAGGCAAAACTAACCCGTGCAGTAACAATTGGATGAATTGTATCCAATCACCAGTGAGTAAAATCTTTTCATCTCAGCAGTGGTCAGACTCAGTTGGTAATTATTGGGTAATTTGGCGGTGGTTGGACTTGGATGGTAATGATTGGCTAATGTTTACCCTATCATCTTCAAGTAAAATCTTTGCACCTTGGTGGTGGTCAGACTCAGATCATAATGATTGGTTAAATCACACCCAATCATCAATGGGTAAAATCTTCTTACCTTGCAGAGGTTCCAATCCATGCAATATTATACTCCTCATATTTGACTGAGGAGTCGGAGTATTTCTATTATTAATATTTACTGTTTTAAGCCAATATTTATGATAAATCATATTTTTCTGGTTGTTAGGATTCCACCGAGAATCTTCTAGGGTCTTTTCACTGTTTATACTTATTTCATTGTTGACCACAATATTAGTTGATGGTCAGCTAGGAGATGGGCCAGTCATAATGGCAGATTTGGGAGCCTTAATACTTCCAACATTCTTTTTCTTAAGTTGAGAAAAAGAATGTCTGACAACTGTCTTGGAACTATAAGTAAGTTACCATTCAAACCCAAAGCCAGAATGCGTGGGCACAGCTGTCCAAAATAATGTGTTTAAGATGAAAATACTGGCCAAGAATACCAGCCAGGGGGTTCCTAAAAGTTGTAGCATCTCACTTTTTTAATATAAATAATCGTTAAAGGACAAAATTTGGGGTTTGTTTTATTTTTTGCATATTTTTGTTTAAGATATAAGATATGGAAAATTAAGAAAATGGAGCAACAATGGTATCTGTTGGGGACAAATGGTTATAAGCCTTTGGTGAAAACTGAATCATTTGCATAACTATCATCAGGTATAAATTTGAACAAAGCTGTTGGATTGAGTTCCTGGACATAATTTTTAATTGACATGCATCCAGACTGCTTAGCCAAATTTGTTTTGGACTCAATGCTCGAATTTAATTTTTTTGTTGTGTGCATGCATTTGCTATGGCAGTGACGTTTTAGGTGGATGGCAGGTTGTGACCAGGGCCAAGACACATAAGTCTGGATCCAGTTGGTGGAGAAGGGGTTGATCACCTCATACCTGTTGAGGGAAGTGTGACATCAACACAATGGTGGGATCTCAGTGGGTTTGTGTATTTTTGCACAATTGTATCACCTTCTGGAAAACCTATCAAATGTTTTTCACTAGCTCAGTGGAGGATAACATTGGGTTAGGCAATGCAACTCTCAGGGGGTATGCTGTTACCCACCTTTCATCCACCACATGGGCCATATCATCCTGGGTGGTGAGAGGCACAGGTGCTGGCCTCTGCTCCTTTTTGAGAATAATGAGAATTGCTCCTAATCCAAAGGGAGTGGTTCCTGTCCAATACTTACATTATCCTTCCTTTTAGGAAGGGGTGAAGCACCGCCGTCAGGGAGCTGAGCCAATGCAATATTTTTATAGACCTTGGGGAGTTTGATAGCCATAATTGCAGTGACTTTAGGAGGAGGGCGAGGAACTTTGAAGTGTGCCATATTAAATGCTTCCACCAACTCTCAACAGTTGGCACAGTTATGAGCACTGACCCAGCTGGTTTCATATGAAGGGAAACCCTTCCAAGCCACCAGGTACTGAACTGAGCAGTGGTACTGGTGCAATTCCAAAATTGCATCCAACTCAGATTTTGCTGACTCCTCCAGAATGATGGGTTCAGGATCCTTGGGCGGGGTACCAGTAAAGGGAGAAATCTAGGAGGTGTGGAAACCTGGGGGCTGTTTCTGGTGGTGAGGGAGTGCCAAACGTAATGAGCCATTACCCAAATCTTCAAAAAAATGATGACCTGACCGCTTACTGGCAAACTTCTTTGAGGGAACCTTGGTGCACAGGTGGCAAGTGTCAAGCATTACCTGTGAACCTACCTTAAGATCAGGAGCAGGAAGGCGCCTTCAGTCATCAAATCACTTATAGTCAGCATGCACTTTGGTAAGATGTTTGCGGACCAGAGACTTAGCAGCCCAGACTTGTTGAACATGATTAACTGCTGCGGGAATCTTGGGACAAAGACAGGGCCCAGGAGAGAAGGAAGGGTTGTACCCCAACGTAGCTTAATATGGAGAAACCCTCATGGAGGCAAGTGAGGCATTATTGTAGGCAAATTGGGCAACGGAAGATCATCCGCCCAGGTATCCTGTGAAGCTGTGGAATACTACTAGAGGTTCTGCTCCAGGATTTGATAAATGCGTTCTGTCTGGCCACCCAATTGGGGATGATATGCCTTAGATTGGCATGGTTGAATTTTCAGAATGGACAGAAGGGCCATCCAAAAACGTGCAGTGAACTGCGGGCCCCTATGCTCAAAACTTCCTGGGGTAACCCAAACATGGAAAAACTATGGCTGACTAACGGGAGAGCAGTTTTCTCTTAGGTGATAGAAGTTGAGAAGGGAATATACAAAGAAAATTTGGTGAACCGGTCTAAAATGACCATGATCACGTTTTGACCATTTATGGTAAGGAGCTCATCTATAAAATCAACTGACACTGATGCCCATGGTCCCTCAGCCTGTTGCAGCAGGTAGAGAAGTCCATTTTTCCAATAGCGGTCCAATTTTGCATGTGCTCAGATCATGCAACTTGCTATCCATGTGGAAATATCTTTGAAGATTCCAGGCCAATTTTATGTGCATTTCACCAAATCAAGACTCTTTTTCATGCCAGGGTGATCAACTGCTGGTGAATCATGATGAGTCTGGATCACTTCAGTGTGAAGCTAAAGAGGTACCCACAACTGAGACTGAAACTTAATTCCTTCTACCCCATTGAGTAGTGGAAGCTTGTGCCACAGGTCCGCAAGCTGCACCAACAGCTACAACCCTTCAGGACAGGCCTACTAGTGAGACAAAACCCAAGCTGACAGGGGGATGAATTGGTCCAGATCTTCTGATAAAATTACTGGTGGGGCAATGGATAAGATTTGGGTTTGTGGAATCACTGTGGTGAGCTCTTGATCCTCCGCTCTGTTAGACATAAGGCAGGGTTCCAGCTCAGGAAATCAGGAAGGTCGTTCAATGATCCCTTTAAAAACTCATACTTGAAGTTAAAGTTGCATAGGTCATGGTACGTCTGGCCTGAAGGTGTTGAGCTTCTTCAGCTTTTGGAAGTACATAAGGGCTTGGCGGTCCATCCGCACTGTCACCTCATGCAAAGAACCCTGCAGGAGGAACCACCAATGGGCTAATGCCCATGATACAGCCACCAGCTCTTGTCATAAATAGCCCAGTTCCGCTCTGTGGGCGTAAATTTGCGGGAAAATATGCTACAGGATGCTCCACATCCTGATGTTCTGAAACAAAAATGCTCCCATTGCAGCTGAAGAGTCGTCACATGTGATAATGAAGGGTTAGTTGTGTCATCATTCTTAAGCACTGGTGGAGACACAAATACCTGTCTTATAGCGTTGAATGCCTTCTGACGTTCTGCGGTCCAATGGAATAAAACATTCTTGCCGGTGAGGGGGTGCAAGGTGCAGCCAATTGTGAGAGGGCAGGAGAAAGTTTCTTTAGGTAGGTGATAGTTCCCAAAAAGCTCCAACTGCTTCTGGGTTGTCAGGGTGGGCCACTCGAGGATGGCTTCAAGTTTTCAGGGCAGAATCGCATAACTATCTTTTATAATTGTGTTACCTAAGAAGGTAACCTCATTGCGGAAGAACTCACACTTTGATGACTTCACAAATAGGCCCTCCTTGTGCAGAGCGGCCAGCACAGCCTCCAAATTTTTGGCATGATGTTCAGAGGTTGGTGAGTGAATGGGAATATTGTCAACGTAAGCAATTTCAAATGTGTTGCGCAGATCACCCAGCACATCAATAATAATCTTCTGGAATGTGGCAGGCACATTCTTTAGCCCAAAAGGCATGGCAAAAAACTGGAATATGCCCCATCTTATCTGGATAGCGGCAAGACATTCCTGATCTTTGACTACCCTTATCTAGTTGAAATCATCCACCAAATTGAGATTTGAAAATACTCTTGACTACACAATTGCTTAGGAAATTGTTTGTTTCATTGGAAGTGAGTAAGAGTTGTCAGGATTCCTACCCAAATCTCCAATCCAGATGAGTTGTAAAACAGGATTTTACTTGAGCTGTAGATTTTTAAGAGTTGGATAATGGGAGTTGAACCCAAACTTCCCGGAAAGCTGCAACCATTATTGAGAATAATCCTTGAAATTTCAGCCCTAAAATTAGGGTTCAAACCTGATTTATGAGGCGAATGAATCCAAATTTAGGAGGTGATAAATAGATCTTGGCTTAACACACATGAAGATGGATTGGGTACCCTCAAGGATCTCCTTTAAAAAAAATTTCTAAGAAAAATAAAATTTACTTTTTTTCTTTTTTCAATTTTAAGTTAAAATTGTAAATTGTTTTGAATTGCCTTACCAGACATAGTATTTGGTATAAAGACTTTTTCAATTAAGAAAGATCAAAAGCTATTTACCCAACACCTTTAGGCTTTGGGTCACCTGGCCATTAATTATCAAAAGGCTCCATGGTATCGCATCTATGATCCCAAAAAACTGGTGCTCCCTTCCAGGTAAACCCAAGTTTGCAGTGATATTATAAACATAGAAATACAAATAAAAGCAACAATGGACAAGAACAATTCAGCATCAGATCCATCTTCAAATCAGGAACGCTTTAAAATCTTGGCCAAATTATCCACTATGATGCATGGAATAGAGCAAAGAATACTCACCCTTGAGCAACACCAACTTGAGATTCAAAATGCAACTACTGAGCTTAAAACGAAATTTGTAAGATAACCCCTCTCAATGCCACAAAATTTGCCTTTTGTGCCACCCATGATTTATTAGAGTCAGTAATTGAAAACATTAACACTTTACAAAGCCAAGTGAGCGCCCTCCACCCTTAAGAATCTTCCAGCAACATCAATTCCTCTTTGGGTGAAAGTGTCCCCCCAGTGTCAGTCCACGTTGTTTGACTATTAGCCCCCCAGTGGCACATTCAAACCATCGTTCAAAGAGAAGTATTTCCAAGGTGAAAGTAGTAATTCTTTTTCTTATTTTGCTAAAAAAGTGCTATGGAAGAAGCCACCGATACCCAATGGCTCAAGCACTTAACTAACTGTCTCAGTCTTGTAGCTCAGTACATTATGGTACCTCACTTAATGCATTCCATACTTGGGATGAGGTCAAGTCTGCATTGGTTTAGGACTTAGAATAAACTTAAATTTGTTCCACCAAAAGCAAACTTTTATGGATATGAGCCTTAAACAGGGAGAAACTGTCACTGAGTTCATTCACCATTTTTTACCTTGAGGATCAAACATTGGCCGCTATAAAACGTCTTACTTTAGATGCGCTATCACTGCTTCATTTTCGGCATTTAAAAACATGCCTAACATTCTAATTTAACTCAAAGCGGTGAAGCCTAACTGGCCGTCTCTCCTCCATATTAATGAAGCTATTTTAGAAATTCCAGCAGGCCTAATCAATCCTATTGGGCCCACTCGTTTTAATAAACATAATAATAAGCCTCAGTCTCAAGTGCTAGCAGTTAAACCCCCAAGTCGCCTACACCTGCATTATACTGCACCCATTGCAAGAGAACCAACCACGCTGTAGAATTTTGCCACGCCCTTCAGTATATGTTGGCAAAAGATAAGTCAGTATAGGGCAAGAGGCTCCCTATGCTGACGGAAATCAAGTGCCTCAAGACCCTTGCTCTTTCTCTAGCTCTATCCCCAGAACTTCAGGTTGTTTTGTATTAGAAGCACCTGCAGAAGCAAATGTATCCCTTTTTATCCAAGGAAATAAAGATCTTCTTCTTCCCTATTCTTATTTTGGTCAGTAACCACATCAACTCATGGAGGTCAGTTCCTCTATGGAAAGCCAAGCGCTGGCAGAAAAAACTTTCAAATGCATTGAACATCCCCAAGTATGGCCGCGGCAAAATCCCCCGCTTGCTTTTCTACTTCTCCACATGAAAGTTAACTAGTCAATAATTCTCAGTTTGGCTCATCAATGGTTTAAGTAGAGGTAGTCATTCATAAGGTTAAAGCCTTGGCAATAATTGATACCGGCTCACCAGTTAACGTTATATCCTCCAGAGTTATCAAGAAAATAAAAATGGCTCCAGACTATATTAATGATGCTTAATATGGGATGGCTGGTAGTCAGACAACTAAAGAAATTGGGGCTTATTCTGCCTTACCTCTCTGATTTGGAAAGCTTTTAATTACTGCCCCCGCTATTGCATTAAGAAACAATAATTATGAGCTGCTTATTGGGGTCCAACTGATGCGGGAGTTTAACTGAATCATCAATTACAAAGAAAATACCTTTCACTATTAGGATATTGGATTCCGTTAATATTTGAACTCCCTGTCAAAATTAAAGGAGCCCTGAAAAAGTGAGCATGCCTCCTCAAATACACGCCCTCCATTTAAAAAAGTTGACTATCAAGTCATAAGAGGCAAAACTAAGTTACCCCCTGAGACTGTGGACGCCAAAGATAGGATCCCTCTGTATTCCTCTCATCCTATTACAAAACCCTCTGTCTCGCAAGTGATTGTGAATATGGGGTTCATGATCCACATCCCTCCTAATCAAGTTTTGGAGAGAAGTGGACACCTAAACCCCTCCATCAAGGGAACATTGACCTGCCCAGGGATTTTGGATCCCGCCTATGGGAAATCTATCTCTATCTTATTAGGGAATCTAATAAAATTATACCCTCCAAGTCCCTCTGCATTCCTCTATTGCTTATGTAAACTATGTACTATTTAGAATATTGCTGATGTGAGTCATTTTGGCTCGTTACAGGATTTAGAATTTGATACCCTACCCACCATAGCTCTGGTTGAAAGTAGAATTGGAAATGATCTCACTCTTTAACAAACGCCAGAATGTCAAAGTCCTCCTTGAGAAGTATGGCAATATTTTTCCTTGAGACCAAGTAACTATGGGAAGATGTCTTGGTAATTAAAAATTTGAAACTGAGGCTCACCCTCCATTCAAATCTTGACCATACCAAATATCCAGAGTGGTGGAAGCTCAAGTGGCTTAGAGTTACAGCAACTGCTGAAGGCTGGTTTATTAGTGCCTTCTATAAGCCCATGGACTTCCCACTCTTATTAATTTATAAGAATGAAGGTGGCCACCATGATATCATGGATTATCGCCACCTCAAATTCTACCACATGAAAAGATAGCAATCCAGTGCTACATATAGATGATTCCTTACGCTTGATGTCAGGGTCCCACTATTTTTCAGCTATGGCTCTTGCCAGTGGGGACTGGAAATTTTTTTACCCCCATAAGATCGTGAAAAATGCGCTCTCATCACAAGTGAAGGACTATTTGAGCCCACTCAAACGCCGCAGGGGTTGTGTAATGCTCTTGTTACCTTCCAACGCGATTTGGATGAACTCCTAGGCGATTTTACGCTCCTGTGTGCTAGTTTATCTTGACAATATTACCATTTTTTGAGAAGCTTTAACAAACATATAGACAACCTCAGGAAAGTTTTCAGCGGTTACAACAATAATAATTAACCTAAAGCCCTCAAAATTCTCTTTTATTAGAGTGAGATGGATTTTATGGTCATATGGTCAGTAAAGCTAAAATATCCTGATGAACGACAAGGTCTCGGCCATTGCTAAAATGACCCTTCCTAAATCTCTACAAGACGTACAAGTTTTTTAGGGAAAATGGTATATTATCACCAATTTATACCCAACTTTTCAGGCACATGAAGCCTCTGGTGTATTTATTAAAGAAAGTTATATTCTTTCAGTGGAAAGAAAAGAGCAACAGCAGTCCTTTTATCTTCTACATGTCTCTCTCTCCCACTTGCCAGTAATTATACACCCAAATTTAAATAAACCCTTTCTTCTCTTTACCAATGCTAGCAATATTGCCATTGGAGCTATAAGATCTCAACATGTTGAAAACTTAGTGGAGCATTCTATCGCCTGCTATAGCAAGACCTTGTCTAAAACTAAACGCAATTATAGCATCATGGAATGTGAATGCTTGAATGTCCTGCTGGCTATTAAGAATTTCTGACCCTTATTTATATGGTAAACATTTCACTATCATTACTGATCATGCTTTCTTACAATGGCTACAGCAAATGAAGGACCCCAACGGGAGGTTAGCCCAATGGACGTTAAAACTTAAAGGCTATAATTTTTCTATTATCCACTGACCAGGGCCTATCCACCAAAATGCGGATTGCCTATCTCAGCTTCTCATATTAACTTTAAAGACCCTAAAGAGGATCAACTCTATGGCCTCATACCCTAACTGCATTTATGGAAGGATGAATCCTGACCCTTCAAAGAATCTAGGAAATAATTCAGCAAATCTACAAGTCAAGAATGGCTAATTGTGAAAGCTGGTAGCTAAAAGTGGGTGCCCTATGTACGACCTTCTGCTCAAACTGATGTTATATTGGAGGGATATTGGCAAGTCAACCACGGGGAATTTGGAAAGCCTACCAGTGGCTTAAGACCTAATGTTTCTTAAAGGAATTATTGATTTAATCCCAGATGTATTAGAGTCCTGCCTGTATGTAAAAGCCAAGTCTGATCTTATACCTGATATCAACATACAGTGATCCCACCCTGTGAAAAAGTTCCATACGTTTAGCATTGATGTTGTGTGGCCTATCCTTAGAGCCTCTAATGGTCATCAGTTCCTCCTTTTAGCCATGTACCATTTAACTAATTGGATCAAAGCAGTATCTCTATCCTCAGCTTCAGCAAAGGTTACACTCACGTTTTTGTATAATCAGATTATCACCCAACATGGGTGCCCTAACATCAACCTTTCCAATAACTGACAAAATTTCCAATTGACGCTGGTGAAAGATTTAGCCAAACTGATGGGAACCACACAGGTAAACTCCACCTCCCACTATCCTGCAACCAATTGAATGGTAGAGTGGAAAAATGGTACCCAAACTGCAACCCTCCAGAAAATGACTATGACTGACCCCCTTCCACTGGCCCAATATTGCTTGTGCAATACTGGGCTTATAGAATCAACTATCATTTAATAACCAAGATGTTGCCATTCCAAGC
>JAKSZP010001122.1:0-10362 GCA_022478985.1 Massospora cicadina | reverse complement strand
TAGTAAATACCACTAATTCTCACTATAATGAGTGTATGTACGTTGATATTAGCGTTGCATTGTCTAGGTGAGGGCTATAGTTGATAGCAGGCCTCTATCAATATTGTATTTACTAGTTTAGTCAAGAAATTGGGCCTATCGCTGGATATTGATCACCCTAAAGAATAAAGGACTGAGGATCCCAACTCAACTAACTCCTAGGGGTCTATAGCGCTCTGCCACTAAGGGTTTTCTCTATTGTTGTGTAAGTCCCCACAATTTTCCTGTTAGACACTCATTTTAATAAATGCATTGGAGCTCTTTCATGAGGATGCACGGAGTCCAAACTGATTTTGAGGTTAATAATTTAATGATCCTTGGCCAGAACTTTACAATATACTATAGTAGCGCAGACTGGCAGATGGAGAATTGAGCTCCGCTACTCATAAACCTGGCTTTTAAGGATGGAATTATATCCATTAGATATTACAAAGGGCGTGGTCAACCCCAAAAATCTCATCATACTTTCAAATTGGAAGGCATTCTATTGAGAGATGGCCGCCAACTGAAAATTCTACCCCACACTAGGTCATAGTGAACATGGATATCAGTTTTAAAATTAATGCCAGGCCTATATGGTGAGGTGTTTGCGCCCTTCAACCGCTCTCATAAATAACTAATTATAGAACCAGGGCTCTTTTTTCCCAATAATGGATGGATTAATTTATTACTAGCTAACCTCTAATCCTATCTAATCTAGATGAAATGGCACCAAATAGTCACCTTTTTTGATGTTCTACTGATGAAGGAAGTACAACGCATGCATATGTCTGGGACGTTAGAGTAGTCTGGGTTGGAGGAGGAATATTGCGAAGCCATCCAATTGGTCATACCCTACAATTCCCTGGTCATCCTGACATAATACGAAAAGGACCAGGAAATGGCACTATTTCATAAATATAAACAAATTTTTGCAACAAACAACTTCTATTTGAGGTGTGATGAAGATATGTTGTACCAAATTGACAATGGAAACCACACCTCAATATGACTCTTCCACATCTGTCAGTCCAAGGTAGTTGATGAAGTTGTTAACAAGTAAATACACCAGCTGGTTCAGAATGGAATGCTAGTACCATCAAAGAGCCTGTGGCCTTCCCCATCCTGGTCATTAAAAAATGAAAGATCCTACCAAGTAGTAAGACTAATGTAGCCTCAACAACAAAACAATAAAAGGACTCCCACTCCTCCTGAAATCAGCACTTTGTTCGACCATCTTGGTGCATCAAAGTAATTCTCTGCCTTGGACCTAATTTTTAACTACTAGCAGATAAAGTTTCCTCAAGAAGAACAAGAAAAAAGTTCCATCATAATGGCACATGGGCTTTTCCAACCCATGCAAATGCCGCATGGGTTATGTAATTCCCCCATCACATTCCTATGGTCCATGGACAGCACAATGGGAGATTTTAAGACATCTTAAATCTTGCTTTACTTTAATGATAAAGATCTTCTTGAGGAAGTTCAAGAAGCACTTAAAGCATCTGAAGGAAGTCTTTCACTGGCTTTCTGCTGCCAACCAGAAAACTAAGACAATAATTGTAATTTCTTTCAAGAATAAATTGAGTATTTAGGCTTTGTTAATGACAAGAGTGTCCTATGGCCCAGCCGGCCAAAGTGGAGGCCATTGAGAGGATGAGAATGCTAGCTAGCTAACAGGACGTCAAGATCTTTCTTGTGATGGTTGGCTATCTCCAGCGGCTAATATAAAAGCTTTAGTAACATATGGACGCTTCTATAACACTCGTTGAAGAAAGAAACCCTATTTAAATAGACACCTGTTACAAAATTGTAATTGTCTACCCTTCTCATGAGTATAAAATGTTATGATCCTGGGCTCTTCACCTTTGAAAGATTTAAAAGTCAACTTCGTTTGATATATACACAATTCACGTTGTCTGGTAGCAGATAGTTGATTAGTAAGAGTATGAAGACTATTATCTGTAGTTGAATAGATAACCCGTTAAGGTCCAACGCTAGATCTGTACTTCTCCACAAATACTCATGATATCAATTGTAGGGACTTCTTCCCTTATCAGCCTAAATTGATCCACTCTCAGATCCAGGTTTATGGCCTTTCCTCTTGTGACATGGAGTCCACAGAGATTCTCTTCTAAGTTCAGCTTTTCATTTAAGGATCATCAATCCTTACTCTTTAAAAACAAATGAGTCCCCAATTATTGCACATAGCAATAATTTATTAATAATGAAAAGAACATAAAACACTTATTGATCTCTATCTTAATGTTTAAACTTAATGTTAATGTTTATGTCAATGTCAATATCAATGAGTATGTCCTTATTAATGTGAATTATCAGGTAATCTATAGAGGATTTTTAGCGCCTAACCTCAGTTGGCACCTCATTAATGAAATGGCAACCGTTGCTGTTAAACTTTCTTGACATCTCACCAACAATGGCCTTCTCTATTTGGTATGATTCCTTTATCAGAAATCCTCAAAATCTAAAATGGACAGAGTCAGAAAACTTATCCCTAATGTTTCCCGCTCAATCCTAGTGAACCAACCATATTTGGCAAGTGACCTGCTTAGGTATTAGGACTTGTCACCCATTAGCAGATCACAAACCAACTAATCAATTTGTTAGTTGCAGGCAGCATCACTCGCCTTGCAACTTGATCATTAAATTCCCAATCGGTTGGTGATGAAACTCAACCAATTTCAATCAGTACACTTGATAATTAATTAATGATCAACTATCAGATGCCCCCCATTTCATTGGCAACTCTGCCTGACAAGATCTTAAGCATTCACCCAGATTAATCCCTGAAGGATCTGAACCTGGTAAATTACCCAAAATCCCCCAGACATTATCAACCTAAAATTTGGGGTCAACCAATATCCAATTCACTCACCATAGGGAATCATCCCCTAGAGATCCACAGGTAATCTAGGAGCCTTGAAAGGTGGGAAAAAATCCCAACGCATCCCCCCTCTTTCCTAGATCACCTGTGAGAATAAGATTAGGATAGGAGATTACTGCCTCAGACCAGGCCAAATATTTCTTGGTTTCAAGCAGAGCACAGTTGATCTGCACTCAATTCTGCTCAGAAAAACTTTGGAATGTGGTTCTCTTCCTTTTCCGCCTTTCTACTGCCTCATCAGACCGCATTCCTCATTACCCACTGTTGTGATGGGCTGATCAATTTACTCATGACAATACTAGTCCCATAAGGCCAGTTTTCCTCTGGTCAGGGCATATGACCAATTGTTGTATTCAGGATCTTGGTCTGGAGTCCTTGATTTCTTGATCTTCCTCCTCGTTCTTGACAGGAGATCACTACCATCAATGTTTATCTCATGGCACAATTAAGATCGCACAATTATATTTGCTCTTTTTTAGCACTAGTGGTGCCCAACCCAAAAGGGGGAGCCGCCATGCATCTTTATTTTCTATGGGCCAAACAAAGGGATTAATATTAATAAGAAAATTCCTAATATATCCCCTAGGTTATCAGCCTAGGAACCATATCAGTTGGCGAGGAAACTTTGGGGAAACTTTTGTCCAGCGCTCACTAGCTTGCGGACCATGGCAGACAACATCAGGGTAGGGAAATCAGCGACATGAGGAATAAAAAGGTATAGTTGTGGGTTTTCATTATATTTTCTCTTTTTATTTTCTCATAATACCTTTTTGCTCATATCAATCTTAATTCTTTTCTTTCAGAAGAATTTATCTCATAAATCTTGAGATTAATTCTCCGAAATTAGAGCTTAATTGATACCAAAGTTAATAATGTCAAATATTATAAAAAGTTCAACATCCCCCTCTCATCCAGCTCATATGAAAAATTCTGAATCTTGGTACCAGCAACTGCTTGAAAGCCTGTCTGATAAAGATGCTCAGCTCATAATGGATTAGTTAATCTGCGCAAGGAATCTCTTCTATGGTCCCCCTAGGAATCATACTCCCAGTCAAGCACCCATAGCCAGTCCTTCTGTGGAACACTAGAAACGGTATCCAACCCAACTGAAACCAGAGTAGCGACCATCTCGCATGATTTTCAGCCAATTCTCCCTCTGTAATCAATTCCTGAATTAATTTCAATACTCTCCTGGATTTGGCTCCTTTTGCAGATATTTCTACTATCATTGTCAAACCTCTTGAAGTAATGCCATCCAATATTGATTGATCGTTCCTCACAAGATCTGACTTGCTTCTGAAGTTCCTTTTCTGACTCAGCCGATTTTATGAAACAGCTGTTCTTTCAAATGAACTGGTCATTGGAAATCATTAACATTACAAACCCTCTACGCGGAATTGAGGACCTGAGTGACTGAGTCTCTGTCCATAGCTCTGAACCCCTCCAATCTTACAACTATCCTTGATCAAGATGTTTCAGCCTATGCTCTTTATTTTGCCAGCCAAGTTCTATAAAGTTGGGCCACAAAGCTTCCAGCCTCTCCTGAATTCCATTGCTCATTCTTCTTTCACATTCAAGAGGCTCATAGTTGTCATCTTTAGGATGCCATCCACTCCTTGCACGACTATCTCATTTCTGGCACATCCCATTGGTATCTTTCCCTTATGGCTTGAATTGGGGCATGATTCAGCAACCCCCACCTATTTTCCCTTGCACAATGCCAGCTCATATGTCCAATGTTCTTGACAAAGCCTGTTAGCAAGCGCTCAAGACCAATCTTCCAGATCCGGTGCCACATTGGGATTACTTGTAGCTATTTGTTGACTGCCTCTTCTTGTTCTGTTGCTTCCCTCTCCAATCTGGGATATTGCATTTGCCAAATAATGATATCTCCACCTCTCTTCTCATCATCGCGTTCTCTCATGGATCAGCCTCCTCTCAACAAACTTGGCTTCAAGCAGGTCTAGACCTTGCCATCGTCCAATATCACATAGATTTAAATGGTTTATTTACCCCTACTGTTATACATCCTCCATCCCCAAGAGGCAACATAGGCGGAATCATCCCCAAGTTGAGGATAATCATTAAAAAATTATAGAGTTATATCTTTTTATGTGCATCTAAAGTTTTTTCTATATATTAAAAATCTTTTATTATTATTATTTTTCTTTTTTATATGGGACATGGCCTTTACTAAGTTCAGCGGTCCAACTTTTTTATTTATTCCCCCAAACTGGTTCCTAGGTATACTCTGACCTACCAGTTTTCCATGGTTCAGATGTCTTACTTGTTAAGACTTAACCATTTATTTTGGTTCAGCAGTCTTTTTTAGAACTAAACCAAATATTATTAGGACATAACCATCTCAATGGTTTAGCAGACTTTTGGGAACAATTTATTATTTTTTTTCTCTGATTCACTATTTTAAATATTTAGCACGGACTAAATTCACAATCCTTCCATCCAAGAGGTCCTTAATGGAATAGGTGTCCATCATCTTAGCGATATTTTGAATGGACCTGACACAATGCATTCAGCTAGTTTCTTCTTTCAAAACCATACATATCACAATAGGTAACTTTATTGCCTACAAGTTATATTGTTAATGCTGATCAGTTCTTATTGTCTGTCATTTTTTTCTTGATTCTCTTCTTTAAGGTTGTATTAAATGCTTGCAATTGCATCTCAATCAGGATGTATGAAAGTCAGAGCAGGTTCTGCTTGGCACTCATCCCCCAATGTTGGTTCAACCATCAAATATAGAATTGGTGGTAACGCGGCCTTTCTTCCATACAGTAATTTGAATGGCATTTTTCCCATTGCTGTATGATGACTTATATTATATGTGATTGTCAAAAACTGAGGTATGTTCCCCATGTGGAAGTTCTTCCAATGACCAGCTTCCTCAGCGTTATGGCCAGAATTCCATCAACTCGTTCTACCAGTCTGTTCACCTCCAGCTGGTAAGGTACTGACATGACTCCTCAGATCCTCATTATCTCATTCAGCCTCAGGATCACGTGGGACGTGAATTTTGTTCCATTGTTGATTAACAAGACTTGTGGGTATCTGTGGTGGTATACAACTTGATCCAGGATAAACTTGCAGTGCTTTGAGCGTCCATTTTCACCAGGGCCTTTGTCTCAACCCATATAGTCATATGGTTACCTGCAACTATGATGCATTTGAATCCCCCTGTGCTCATCATCAGTGGTCCCATCACTTCAATAGACACCATATGGCAGGCAAATGCAGGGCGTACCAGTCATTATTCGGCCATGTTCTTGTGAGGCTTGTGCAACTGGCACTCCACACAGCAAGCCATTTAATCCACTACATCGAAGTTGATAGACTCCCACTATAGTGCTAGTAAATATGGTAAGTCATCTTCCTCAGTCCTCCATGCCCAACAACCATATGCTCAGCATGAACAATTGCTGCTTTTTTCAATGGTCTTGGAAATAATAACTGTTTTCCATTGATCATCTTAAAACTTATCCATATCTTAGTCTCAGTGTTTTCCATCACTTTCTGAAGCGCACCTTGGATTTCTCAAGGCTCTTACAAATTATCATTAAACCATCTACTAGGACAGATCATTCGCTTGCAGGTATACCACTTGGACCATTGGTAACCTCAATAAGCCATCCACATTCTGGTGAGAAGCTCTCACTTGGTGAATATCTCATTGTCATAAGCCTGAAGCTTCAATGCCCATTGGGCCAGTCATCCTTCTAGTTCTCTTAGATTATTCAGCAAATGCAACAAAGAGTGTTCTGTCACCAATTTAAAGTGTGTTCCATGAATATAAAACCCAAAAATGTTTACAAGCATAAATTACCGCAAGGCATTCATTCTCAGTAACGGTGTAATTCTGTTCTGCTGCTGATAGTGTCTAACTCACATAAGCTACTGGATGTTCATCCCTGAGCTCATCTACTTGACAGGATTGCGCTGATTTCTGTTAACAAATCATTAATCTGTACTATAAATATGTTTGAATTTGGATATTTAAATATTAAAGAATCTATCAGATACTGGCAAAACTTATCAAAAAACTCTGGGACTCTTCATTCCAATTGAATCCTTTCTTTGGGTCCTTAAGCACAGAGGTCACCAACCCCTGGGACATAGACCGGTACCAGTCCATGGGCCAGTTGGTACCAGGCCTCAGATAAAGAATAAATAGCTTCCATTATTTCTGCTTCATTTATTATCTGAGTCTGAATGATGTTTTATTTTTTTTAAAATGACCGGATTCACACTGCTACATCCTTCTATGACTCTTTCTTGGCTCTTGTCTCAGTCATGTGATATATTTCCACTAATAATATACCCCCAAGTTAGCAAAATGAGTAAAAAACGAGAATATTTGGACAGTTTCTTTGCATATTAGAAAAGACCCAGTGAGGAGACAGAAGAAGAGCCTACTACTTTGAACAAAAAAGCTGCATTTAACAGACAATACCAGGACTCCTACTTAAAATAGGGATTTATTGCAACAGTTGATTCCCGCTTGCCAAGCCCACTCTGCAAAATATGCAGCGACTGGCTCTCTAGTGAGGCAATGAGGCTATAGAACTGCTTCACCACTTGAAGACCAAGCACCCTGCTTAAAAAGACAAGCCTTCTGAGTATTTTGAAAGAAAAAAGAATAAACAAGAAGGACAGAAGCAATTACTGAGGGCCATTACATCAACAAATGTGAGTGCACTGGGAGCATCATACTTGGTGGCTAATCATATTGCTAAGGCTATAAAACCATTCACCATTGGTGAAGAATTGATCCTACCAGCCATTAAAAACATTTGCCGTGAACTTCTAGGAGAGGCTGCGGTTAAAAAGATAGCACAGGTGCCTCTTTCAGCTAACACTGTCACTTGGCGCATTGAGGAAATAGCAGAGGACATTGAAACACAATTGTTGGAGAGGATTATATTACCGTGGTATGCTCTCCAGGTTGATGAGTCTACAGATATTGACAACAAGGTAATATTACTTGTTTATGTGCGATACATATCAGGAGGATGTGCATGAGGATATGTTATGTGCACTATCATTGTCAACAAAACCACAGCCGCATAACTATTCAAGTCGCTGGATGATTATATATCAGGAAAACTGAAATGGTCCTTTTGTATCAGCATATGCACAGATGGGCCTGCGGCCATGACTGGACGGCTGTCTGGTTTAACTACTTGGATTAAGGAGGTTGCACCTGAATGTGAGTCTTCACATTGTGTCATTCACAGGGAAATGCTGGCTAGATAAAATATGCCACCAGAACTTAACAGCATATTGAATGATGTCATTAAAGTTATTAACCACATCAAGCACATGCCCTTAATTCGCGCCTGTTTGAGCAGCTTTGTGAGGAGATGAACGCGGAGCACAGAAACCTTCTCTTATACAAAGAAATAAGATGGTTATCTGAGAGAGATTGCTGGCCAGAGTGCTTGATTTATGAGAGCTGCTGCAGAGATTTCTCTCAGATAAAAATGTCACCGCTGGCAGCACATTTCAGTGATGAGGAATGGGTCGCAAAACTTGCCTACTTGGGTGACATATTCAACCTGCTCAATGAACTCAATTGGTCACTTCAGGGAGAATGACAACCGTCTTCAAGTTGGTGTAACGGTTGGGTTGAACTGATTGTTACATTTCAACTCGAAAATTGTATTTCCAAATTTTAAGTCAAAATGCCATTTTTGAGGTTTTGAGGTTCATGCGGGCTCAGCGCTGGGCTGTGCCCCTCCTGAGCTATTCTTTATGCTCCCTGGGGCACAAAGAAAAGTGTGGAGGGGCTCCCCTGAAGAGCGACCTTAAAATGTCAGGCCCACATGATTCTGAAAACAGTTCAGAATTTTTCCTCATTTCCCACTTTTGCATGGGATTCTCCAGCGGGCTTGGGGCTGCTCTTGCTGAGTCTTACCTGGTATTCAGCGGCAAACCTAGTTTTTGTGCCTTAACAAAAATGTGGGCTCTGGGTGTCAATTGGAGGAACCTAAACCTATGGGATTGTTCAATCCACTTGGGTTTTTTTCCTTGTGTCACTCGCAGTGCCATATTAAAAGATTTAAATTCATTCACATGTTTATTTTCATTAATAAAGAAATTGTCTAAATTCAGGGTTGAAGCCGCTCTTACCTGTGCCATCTTTTCTCGCTTCAAATCTTCCAATAACTGGGTCGAAGGACAAATTTCAGTGTCCATTTGATCCACCGATCCTTAGGCAAGATGGTGATCAAAAACTGGGATGTTTCCGATTGTTACAGTTGGCAGTTAAAGTAGCTGCATTTAAAGCCAAACTGGATTAGAGAGGATGGCGCGTGAACAGGGCTATATTTGACATGTTTCAAACATTCGCAGGGATTTTGGAAGAGACTGGTCCCAAGCCTTCATTATCCCAGTTGGTGCATGATCACCTGTTTTTGCTTTTGAAAGAGTTTGAGCGCTACTTCCCAACCACAAAAGACCAACAAACTGCCAAGGAATGGATTCGCGACCCATTTGTCAACAAACCAGTTTATTTGGCATATCTAAGCAAGAAAAAGATCAACTGCTAGAGATCACAAATGATGGCAGCCTTAAAAGTGTGTTTGAGACAACAACTCTGCCTGTGTTCTGGATTAAAGTCATGGTAGAATACCCTGAGATTGCCACAAAAGCACTGAAAAACTTGTTTTCATTTCTGACATCCTATTTGTGTGAGGCGGGAATTTCTGCAGTGGCAGCAACCAAAACACAATTATGAAGTATACTGGACATAAGCAACACATTTCAGGTGTCATTGTCTCCCATTACCCCTAGATGGGACCGTCTCATTGCAGAGAAACAAGCTCAGGGCTCCCACTGATTTAGCGTTATGTTGAGTTGTTTTTTCATGCACTTTATATTTTTTATGCTGTATCTTATTTTTAAAGTATTTTTTAAAACGTTAGCTTAGCGACCAGAGAGTGTTAGGAGGCGGAGAGGATGTTACTCATGTTATGTTGTTGGTGCTATGTTACAAAAACGCTGCTAATAAAGTTGCTTATGAATGCATAGTGGATTCACATTTATTATTATATTTAAAAAATACCACAGTTTTTGAGCCGGTCATATCATTTTATTTTGTGTATTTATCTGCCACACCTTAAAGGCTGGTCTGTGAAAGTATTTTCTGATATTAAAACAGTCCGTGGCCCAAAAAAGGTTGGGGACCACTGCTTTAGCAAATGAAAGTGGGGCTCAATGATTCTCGCAATATCACATATGAATCTTTGGTAGTATCAGTCCATTTAAAGGAACGCTTGGATATCTTGAACATTTCTCAGGCTGGTCATCTACTCTATGGCCTCAACCTTCTGGGCTTGCAGCTGCAGTCCACTAGAGTTGATAAAGAATCCCAGATATTTCACTCCTTCTTGAATAATTTGTCACTTTCTTGGCTTAATCTT
>JAKSZP010001121.1:0-10389 GCA_022478985.1 Massospora cicadina | reverse complement strand
TTCTAACATTAACAATGCCAAAACTAATGATATTACTCTACAAGCCTTAACCAATGAGATTATCTGAATGCAGTCTTTGGTCATAAATGCTTTGGTGCATACCACAACCAAGGAGATGGGACAAAGCAATTTACAACCATCTTTTCTAGTGTACCAACCAGAGAACTTAGTAATGTTCTAACACTATTACCCAAGAGGAAGAATCAGCAATTTTGCTACCTCCTAACTTGTTAATATAAAGTCATCATAAACGTGGATCATAGTATTTATTGTCAATGTTGACAAAAGCACAGTTATCAACATTACATGTGCAATTTCTCAGAACATTTGTACCCTCGGAAAGAACCTTGAGGGGGGGGCAATTTCATAATTTGATCTTTCATGGTTAAATGACATAATTCTGAGAGTGTATTGCAAAGGTAAGGAGTAGATGAGCCATGCCATAGTAATCAAGTTGGCGCCTCCCTGACCTTAGATGTATTGATTATAAACGCTGGGTTAAGATAGGCTGAAAAGCACATGTTAATATCTAGGAACTGCATGATGGGGTCCCCTAATGTTACATCAATGGGGTTGAAGATTTCCATTTAGTGCAGATGATGATAGTTCATTATATTTTATATATGAATATTGTTTGAATTTGTTAAAAAAATACTTTTAAAACTAGGTGGGGTTTGGTTTAAATTAAAGTCTCAAGTTTGTGCATACATAAACTATAAAAACTACCAATATTGGCAGCCTTATTAATTTGGTCAAAGTTGTTTCCAAGCCCAACAGAGTGCTTAAGAACAATAAAGCTGATTTTAGAAACTTTTAGCAATATGGTTCTCAAGCACTCTGTTGGGCTCCTTGTAATAAAGAACTTGTTATAAATCTTTTTCTGCTGATATTACCTTTTGCTGCCATGTAATATACCTTCTTTTAACAATATATTGGGTTTATTTTATAGGCTCTAAAGGTTTGATCACCATCAAATTATATTTATACTGCTTTAATTTATATTCTTTTCTTAGAGATTTAAAGATATTGCTCCTCACAAAACTATTATAAAGGCAAATTATAAAGTGAAATGAATCTCTTTAACCTTGTTGGATTTTAGGTAGATATAAGATTGATGGTGCATTAAAGCCTAAACTCCAACAAACAGGAGATTAAAACCATGTAAATTAATAAAAATAAATAGATACTAAAAACTAAAAAGTTGTACGTTTTATAGTTTATTAAGTATGATGGGGATAAGAAAAAATGAACACTTATACAATGCCATAGCTTATTAATTAAACTCACTTTGGGATCAAAGGGCGTACACATCAAATCATTATTAGATTTGATCCAAATCAGGAAATATGGTCATTTGACATATTGCAGCTCTCAAATCTTGCCTCACTTTATTGGAAAGGCTGATGGAGGGTCAAGAGTGGGTAGGACAAGCCTGTGAGATATTGTTTTATTCAATTTAAGCCACTCACTATGTGAGAAAATATCTACACCTTTCAAGAGCTCTTCCAACCCTATAAAAAGGCCTGGTCTGTGCAGTATGGTTTAAATGAGATTAGTGGTAAGGTGTGGAGGGACCTCAAAAGAGCTCCTTTGATTACACCAATGAGTCAGAATATGTCAGCTATCTAAACTCAAAGCATTTAGCAAAGATTTAGTGATATTTATGGAATTATTGCTCTAATTTGAAGGATTCACCAAAAATCAGCCAGGGATTTTTGGCCAATTTTACAATCATCTTTGTCCAAAACACTCTTCACACAATATCAGACATGCAATTGTCTGACAAACCTACTGATAGTTTAATTCTTGAACCCAATTTAGCAAAGACATCAGCCTCTGAACTATCTGATAAAAGGAAAAAATCTTTGGATGAATTTAAAACCAAGGTGACAAAGAAGCTACCATTAATTTTGGAAGACTACCATTAACAAAGGAAGTCTTATTATCATGCACCTCTTTCTGAAGCTCAAGGAGATCCTGATTATTGGTTCAAAGGGGAATGTCCCATGCACAACAAACCCTATCACCTTATAAATATTTCAAAAGCTCAAATAAATAGTTTATTGTTTTTTACTTATATATTTTAAACAAGCTTCCTACATAAGTTTTATTGAGCTTATTCAAAAAGCATTGGTCATCCCAGAAATTCTGGCCTATTGCTGTACTTTTAAAAATATAACCACATCTAACTCTAAGCAGCTTTAAAGTCTGTTTCTTTGCCTAAGCTTGCTATTTACAGTACCAAGAACCAAGTTTATATTAAGTGAAAACCCCAATTACATAAGAATATTAAAATGAATAAGATTTTAGAAAATGTTGTTGTAATAAATGGTTTGATATTGAACTGTTGAAAAGGGTAAATCAATATATGCAATCTAGTTGGGACCATCTAGTACTAAAAAAAATATATGCAATCTAGTAGTTTACTATATTGCATTGAATTGCAGTTGGTAAAATCTATTGAATTAACTTAAAAAATTAAATTTTAAAAAATATGCTAGTAATTGGCCAATTAATATTCATGTAGAAGGTGACAAATATTGGAAATAAGAGCATTTGATCTGCTCTTATAAAAATTCTATTCTACAAAAATAGAAAATATTTTATAGCAAGATGATCCTGCTGGGGATCGAACCTGGAATCTTGAGTTCCGTAGACTCAAACCTTATCCATTGGGCCACAAGACCTGTTTTAAATTGTCATTTAACATTCTAGATTAATATAATTTTAATAACTCTGTTTTTAGAATCCTAGAAACACAAGTAATTTGACCAAATCATTCACTTTTAAAATAAGTTTGATTACCAATTACCTTCATCAAAAAATAATGTTCAATATAGACATACCCTACTATAAATAAAAGCATATTCTTACTGTCAGATATTTACATGTTTTATATAATGGAAAGAGTACTTCAGTGGTACGTATTTTTAATACATAACCCTGGTTGATTCTTGGGTGGAATCCCTCAAATCGGAGTGGTTTTTTAACCTAATCTCTTTTTGAAACCCTCTGATCTAGACTGTGAGGGTACTCTGAAACCTGATTAGAATAGGCCAACTCACCTGGAATATTACCCAAGTACCAGCTTGAATTTAATAGAAGTTTCTAATGAATATTGATATCTTTTATAAATCTGAAAAAGGGTTTAGGGGAGAGAAAATATCTTAACCCCCAATTGCCACTTAGGGACTTTATTATTCAGCTGAACTCATCATATGTGCAAGATGGCTGGTTGACAGGATTACATTAAAATGCTCCCCTCGATTGTCATTCCAGAAGTCAACCTTCCATCTAAAGCTAAGCTTTACTAAGGTAATACAGCTCTCCATAGTAGTGATTGGCTAAATCATCATTTAGTCAAATTGGGGTGCTCTCTACCTAATTCAGATTCCATTGCCTTCCACTACTAAGCCTTCAATTAGTGTAAATACTAAGTGAGATCAATGTAATAAGAGTTCTTCTCTATTCCCCCATTTTTTATTAAGAAATTCATAGAAATCAGATTTTCCTTATGTTTTATAATAATTTTCATGTTTAAATAAAAATAGCTACTGTAAGTTTTAAATACTCTGGCAAATTCTATATTGTTGCAATCCTGTGCCCATAGCACCTGTGATTATCTCACTAAGCCAGGATTCCAACATTTATCATAGACTATAAGAGTGGTATGAAAAGTTCCTGGCTTAACAATGGAAAACTCAGACTAATGGTTTCAGAATATTTCTTTTTTTTAATTCTCTTCCTTAAGAATAATATATAGGTTTTAGAAATACTCTAGTGCCATAATCCCATCTCTGTAGTAATTTTAGAAAATTTCACAAGGTGTTTTGTGCATTTGCAACCAACTTTTTATTAAAAGAAATTGTTCTTATGGAGGAAGTACCTGAGTTATAAATGAAATGAAAGTCATAGTGATCCAGATTTGGAGATAAGCTAAATCTATGAGATGTTTATAGCAAATTAACTTAATTTTCACATTATACGGTACCTTTTTGGACATGTGTATTATTGCAATAGACAATAGTTTTTCTTCTTCTCTATTTAATGTCTTTTCTGACTATTTTATTTGTAAGTTTTTTTATTAATATAATAGTATCATTTGACTAATTTTTACTTTTTTCTAGGTAATGAATTAAAAAAATAACTTAAGCATCCAAAAACACCAATTTTACAACTTTTTAGCTGATGGGACTGTCTTTATATTTTCTTGCACTAACATCTAGCTTCTCTCTACTTTTTTGACTGCTGTTTAAACTATGATGTGTAATGATAGATCCATGCTTTATTCAAAGTAATATAGATGTACTAAATAAGCTTATAATTTTGTAGAAACGCTTTACTCACTGTTCACAGTTTTTTATGTGAATGTGTTTTTAATCTTCTGTGATCATGTGTGGCACCCATTTCTGCAAAGAGTTTTATATTAAATTCTTCATGCAATATATAGTTTACATGGTATATGAAATGTCCATAATTTCAGCAATTTCATACACTACAATCTGGAAGTCATCCAATATTAATATGTGTATTGATTTGAAGATTTATGATGTAATGTACTTTTTGAATATCACTTGCATGTATAATCTTTAAGGTTGGTACTGCACCATTTAAACTTGCACCCATTTCTTAATTGTCAAAAATAAAGATAATGGAGGATACCCCAGTGGTAGAGTATGGACCCTCTACCACTGCCTCCCAAGTTTGATCCCGGTAATGGACTTTGGGCAGGGGACGATTTTGACTGTGTTGGTTTTGCGCATCAATGCCCTGAACTGAGATAGCAAATAGCAAAGGCAGTCCATGGAGTTCCTGGCCTATCGTATGCCGCGCATGGAGGTTTTCTGGGTTTTATCCTCCTTTCCCATTTTCTTCACTTCCCTAATCAGTGCGGTATTGTCCCCAGGTCAGCCCACCCCAAATAAGAATTTAAAAATAAAGATAATATTTCCTTATAAACTTAATCAAACCTATAATGATTTATATAGATCAAATTAGTTGTTCTATAAAAATTATTACTGCATTGCCACCTACACCATATCAGTTTTCCATTTAAGTCAGTGGATCCGCCACCTGCTGCCCCAGCATGGGGCAGCGGCGCTCCACCTGCTAGCATTTTCCACCCAGCAGGCAAACACATACAGACAGGCTCATCCAGCCCACCTAGTGCATCAAGCCAATTTGTCCCTCCAAGGGACTTATTATTACACTTAGCATGAGTCCACCCAACCCACCATCACCCACTTGCCCTACCCCAATCCAATACTTGCTTTTACCTCCAAGTTGAATATGGGCGTCTATTCCCATATGCCAACAAAGTAATAATTGAGCTGGCAACAACCACGTTTTTACCAGCAGGGTTTATTAACTTCCACCCTTATAAGGGCTATTATGATATTGGTTTTCCCACAGAAGAGGATGCAGCTGCTGCAGAAACTATGCCCTTAATGTATAAAAACACACCTATTACCACAACCCATACATGCCTCTCCAGTGACACCACAATGGTGGTGACCTTTGCAAACCTTCCTTCACACCTTCCCCCTAAAACACTCTATGAAGAGTTGATGACAGGGCTGTCCAAATATGGCACAGACCTTATCCTCCACTTCCTGGTCTCAAATGGAGCTGAGCGGTTAGCAGCACTATTGGCAATGGTCACCTATTACCCTCCACCAGCCAACCATAGCCCAGAACATCCCACCATGAGCCCATATCCCATCTGAACCAGATCACTTCTTTTGGGCTCATATTGACAACAGCCACATCATTTGCCCCCTCTACCATGAGTTGGATCATTCCAAAAAAAACTGTAGCTATAATTCAAAACAAGCAGAATTCACCAAGCATACACATGAGGTCACACAAACAGTGTTTGAGTGGAGGTTTTGGCTGCCTTCACCCCCTCCAGCTGAATGCTAAAAAATCAGCAAAACCTTTGCAACCAAATCCCAAGATGGCTTAATTTCTCACAATATACCCAATCAGGAGCAGGTTTGGACCCAAATTCAATCCAACCAATTTCATGCCCCAAAACTTACCCAACAAAACCACATCCCTTCAAATCAATCATGCTCAACCATAATCTCTGGGACTTATTGGATGAAATAACTAAATCTGAGGAAATTGTCCCACCTCCCAACTTTTCAATTAATTTGGAACTGTATCTACCTTCATACTTTGATGCCCCATTCCCACCCAAAAAATATGTCCCCAAACCCACTGCTACCCCATTCTTGAGTGATCATCAACTTGCCAAGGCTGCAGTGACCTCTACTGATAGCTGCCATCTCTGTGAAGCCATGGAACTCTCTATCATTGAATTTAATGAAGGGCTACATTTAGCTGATTTCTCTGTCAATTTCTCTGAGGTTGCAAAAGTGGAAATTGAATGGTTAAGGGAAACTGCCACCTCTACTATCAAGAAAGTTGTTGCACTGGCAGAATTTTCCCCCACCACATGTATCACCAGAGCCAATATCATAAAATTTTTCCAGCTCCCTGATGCATGCATACAAGATGAACACCATGTTGCCTAATTCCTGGAGGCTATGCTCTAGGCCCAGATTGTTACCAGAGAACTTAACAATTATCTTTTTTTCCTTGACCCACATCCACAGATGTCCCAACCCCCTTTCTCTCAGCTTTGATCCACCTTTTCAATCATGAAGATGAAATTGATAATCTTCCTGATCCCCCCCTCCCCCTCCACCATGGTGGATAAGCAGCTCATGACTGCTACACCTGGTAGGTTAAATCCCTTTTTGTTTTGGTGTCTTGCCACTCATTTAGGGCATTTGGTTTATGTTTTTTGGTCATTATTTTTGTATTGGTAATGTCCATCCCCTGATCAGCTTACCTCAAATAAAATTTAAAATCAAAAAAAATTAAAAATTAAAAATTTAATTAAAAATTATTACTGCATTATGAAAATTTTATCCATTGTATAAATATACCAATTTACTATTTTAAATAGCCTTGTACAAAAAACTACATATTACATTGACTTACAAAATCATATGAGGGGTTGTGGCATAGTCAGGATGGGCATCCCACTATTGCCCCTCACAACATGGGTTAAATCCCATTGTGGCAGAAATTGTATTTCTGTGCCAAGAGGATATCAATACATGTAGATTTGCACACCATGCCTCAGTCTGACCAAGCAGATCAGTGAACTTAGATCATGTAATCCTGGCCTATCATAACATGTGTAGGAAGGTTTTACCCCCAGTACTTGATTTTTGTCCTCCACTTATATATTTTCACTTTCTACTCCATATCCCATCTATCAGTGTGGTATATTTGTCCCAAGGTCAGCCCTCCTCAAATAAAATTACAAAATCATATGTAATGTTGTGACAGCCATAACAATATAAAAGAATAAAATTTCACTTATAGAGTCAATATTTAAAGTTGAGGCTAAGCACTTTTCAGACCACCCTTGTATATACCACACTGATAGATGGGATATGGAGTAGAAAGTGAAAATATATAAGTGGAGGGCATAAATGATACTATAATCCCCATTTCAACCAAAGTGATACCTTTTACTAGTGATAATTAGTAGGTTATTGCTTTGATAAGAGAAGAGTATAATCTATATGTAATAGTTCTTATGATAGTACTTTTTTAAAATATTTGTAGACATAATATTAGCAGAATAGTAGTTTAAATAAAATTAAAAAATTTAATTTTAATCTGCCTGTGTACAAAAGCTTGAGTGTGACCAAATGATAATCTCAATTATATCAAAAATTATGCTTACAATTCACTTTAAACTATGCATAAGTGCTCTAATTTTTATTTTCATGGATTGTATAATAGTAATTTATTACATAACAGTAAAGAGTTTTAAATGTGTTATTGATAACTTAATATAGATAATATAAGAAAATATATTACTTTTACTAAGTATGACTTTATGATGGCCCTAATAACAAAAAAGTATATGGTACATTGTAACTTCTCAGATATATATATTTTTACTAACTTGCATTATAAAGCAAGTAAATTTTGTATTTATTATGTGAAGCAATATGAATAACAATTTAAAGTAAAATAGGGGGGTGGAAATCGAGTCGGTAGGCCGTACGGCTACCAACCTGAAGGTTGCGGGTTCGATTCCCGCCCTTCGCACATCAATCGGGGTGCCAGCTGAAGGAAGCTAGTGGCGGTTAGTAGGTATAATAACATGAAAACCTTACCCATGACGTAACCAGAAAAATCCCGAGTCCCGATCCGGAGGTGAAAAAAAACTTTCTACGACAGAGTTGACCCTGTTCAGGTTTCATGTCGATACTTTCTTTCTCTATTTCGGTAATGTCCGTGCCCTGGTTGGCTTGCCTCGAATAAATAAAATTTAAAGTAAAACAAAAGGAATTAATACAAAAATCTTTTTTTTTAAAATATATAACTAGCAATAATGAGAAAAAGTAGCATCAGACAAATAGTCTTTTCCTAAAAGCTAAAAGTTTTTATTTCACAATTTAATAGTTATATGTATGCTTAGCTTATATATGACTATGTTTAGATCAATCATAATTATCCCTTTTTCTAAAACTTAATAGAAAAACAAAATAAAATTAAAGGACAAAGATTAAAGACAAAGTATTAGATAGTCATGAAAATTAATAACTTTATAGTAGGATATAGCAAACTATTAATGTGAAAAGTTTATATAATCTAAATGATTTTTAAGCTGTTAATGTTATCACTAGTATGTCAAATATTAACTAAATTAATCTTTTTGGGCTACCTTTTAGACTTATACAATTTCTATTTTGACTCTTAATCCAAATAAATAGTTTCTTTTTTAGCACTAGTGGTGCCCAAACAAAAGGGGAGCCACCATGCATCTTTATCTGCAAATGGGCCAAACAAAGGGATTATTAATACAAAAAATTCCTAATATGGAACCTCAGCTAACAGCCTAGGAAGCTATATCAGAAGGTGAGGAAGCTTTAGGAAAACTTTTGTCTGGCACCCACTTTATCTGGCAGACCATGGTGGACAGCATTGGGATGGGAGCATCAGCAACATGGAGCATAAGGAGGTATAGTTGTGGGTTTTCTTCATTTATGAGGCCAGCAGTGTAAATCACCTCAATGTATTGAGCAAGTTGATGCTCAGCAAAAGTGATGAGAGCCAGCACAAAAGTGAAGGACTTGATGTGCTGTTGGGTTTGGGGATAGTTGGGGTTAAAAAAGAGAAGTTTTTGCTGCATTAATGCAAGCGCAGCTCACTCCAAAAGCAAGCTCCTCAATTTCATATTTTGCATCCTCATCAAAATCATGGGAAATTTGGGATGGGAATACCCTCAACAAGGGGTTCCATCGCCCCATGGAGAAATTGGTGAAGGAGGGTGTTGGCTGGAGCAGCTTCTGCTTCTACAACCATTTTTTTATGTTTTTATAACTATGAAAACCGTTTTTAGATTAAAAATGGTGGGGACATGAATCAAAAGAATTTACAAAAATTCCTCCAAAGCAAAATCTGGCTTGACGTTTGTCAGACAATCTCCTTCTCAACTTAAGAAAAAGAATGTTGGAGGTACAAGTGTCCCCAAATCTGCTACCATGATTGGGCCCATCACCTGCCCAATCTTCAAATAATATTGTGGTTATCAGCAATATGAGTACCCACGGTGAAAAGACCTTGGCGGATTCTTGGCGGAATCCTAACTATTGGAAAAATATGGTTTATAACCAAAATTAACTTAAAAAGGTAATAACTAATAATAGTATTACTCTGACTTCTTAGCCAAATTTGGGGTGTTTGTTACCACATGGGTTTGATCACCTCCAAGGTGAGAAGATATTACTTGATGATGATAGGGTGCAAATTAGCCAATCATTACCACATGATTCTGACCACCGCTGAGATGAGAAGATTTTACTCACTGGTGATTGGATACATTTCATCAAATCATCACCACATGGGTCAGTTTTGCCTCAAAATATTTATCTTCAATCTGATAGGCCAAAAGCCTATATTTCCTAATTTGGATGACTCAGCTTTATATACTTTTGCCTCAAATACCCATGGTCCCAAAATTTAAACTAAGTTAAATAGAAAATACTAGTATTGAGAAAAGGACCTTTCTTGTTTTTGCCCTGCTTTGACAATAAAAACATAAAAGACTTTAAAAAAGCGTTATTTATTACTTTTATTTATAAAGTAAATTTCTCACTTTAACAAAGAATTTGTGGCATCCATTGGTGGATCCCACAAACTGGTGCTCACTACAGGGGGTCACCCTGAATACTTTGATAAGTATTAAAGTAATGGAGAGTGTCACCCGTTGGGTGTGAAATGGGGAAGGGACTGAAGATGATGATCAAATGGATAGCCCTAACGCTTTGATATTTGGAGAAGAGAAACAATTTG
>JAKSZP010001120.1:0-10430 GCA_022478985.1 Massospora cicadina | reverse complement strand
ATCTTTAGAGATGGGCCAAATATTTGGTATTTTCAAATGAAGCTTTGAGAGATAGCTCCTTTTCTAGCTGAACAACCTTGGCTGCAAGGGTGGAGGTGGTGCTAGATGGTTCAAGCAATAGACGGCGTTTGAGCTCATCATAACGCAAAAACCTGAGTTGACTGTTACTCCACCACAGCCACACGCTGTTCATATTCCTCTTGAGGGATGGAGTCAGGGGCTAAAAGGTCCCAGTGCATTTGCTCATTGTGATTTTCAAGTTCATAATCCAACTCCTCCAACAACGAGTGAATGCTAGTGGTGGAAGCGTTCATTTCATCTCTAAAGATCTTCATGGCCTCCTCGACATACTTTACAATCCCAGTGTCCACGGTATTAAGTTGATCATGCAGCTTAATGATGAGATTGTGATTAGCTTCCACACCAGATCTGACTGCTCCAAGATGTCCAGAAGTCAGTTGGTACAATTTATCATAGGTAAAATCAGAGCTGCATGGGTATCTAGGTGTCAATGTAGCTATTCGTGATGTCCAACTAAGAGATGCATCATGTGGACCAAGGCGGGGTGAGCAAACTTGCATATGTAGGTGGTCAAATTTGTAAGCTGGCTATAGGTCTCTGGGAAGACACTAGTCTCATAGTGAAACAAGTGGCGTTCCTCTACCAATGACACTCGTTCACGGGATGCATTGTCACTAGGGTTAAGGATGCCATGAGTAAGGTCTCTCACGGCTTCAGTGGCTGGCCAGGTGATGCGGCGAGACTCAGGTAAAAATATGCGCTCAAATCGTTCTTCTCCAAACATCAAAGTGGTAGGGCTGTCCATTCAATCCTCATCTTCAGCCCCTTCCCCATTTTGCACCCAACATGTGACACTCTCCATTGCTTAAATAATTTATCTAAGTATACAGGGTGGTTCCCTGTAGCGAGCACCAGTTTGTGGGATCTGCTGATAGATACCACAAATTATTCTTAAAATATATGAAACTTACTTTTAAATTAAAAGTAATAATAAACGTTTTTTAAAGTTTTTATCTTTTTTTTGTTTATGTGGGGCAAGCCAAAAAGCTCTCTATTCAATACTGGTATTCCATATTTAAACTAGTTTGAAGCTTGGGGCCATGGGAATTTGAAGCTATAGTTAAAAAGCTGAGTCATCCAAATTAGGAAATATAGGGGGAGGAAGGCGAGTCAGTAGGGCATATGGCTACCAACCTGAAGGTTGCAGGTTCGATTCCCGCCCTTCACACATTGATTGGGGTGCCAGCTGAAGGAAGCTATTGGCGGTTAGTAGGTATAATAACATGAAAACCTTACCCATGACATAACCAGAAAAATCTGAGTCCCAATCCTGAGGTGAATAAAATTTTTATGACAGAGTTGACCCTGCTCAGGTTTCATGTTGATACTTTCTTTCTCTATTTTCGTAATGTCCGTCCCCTGGTCAGCTTGCCTCGAATAAATAAAAACAAATTAGGAAATATAGGCTTTTGTCCTATCAAAACGAGGGTAAATATTTTGTGGAAAAACCAACCCGTGTGGTAATGATTTGATAAATTGTACCCAATCACCAGTGGGTAAAATCTTCTCACCTTGGGAGAGAACAGACCCATGTGGTAATGAACACCTTGAATTTGGCCAAGGAGTCAGAGCAATCCTACTATCAGTTCTTACCTTATTAAACTGATTTTGATTATAAAAAGGATTTTCCCAATGGATAGGGTTCCACTGTGAATCTACCAAGGTCTTTTCGCCGTTGGTACTCATATCTTCATTAACTATATTATTGTTTGAAGATCAAACATGTAGATGGCTGATCATTGTAATGGATTTGGGGGCATTCTTACCTCCAACATTCTTTTTCAAAAGTTGAGAAGGAGAATGTCTGATATCTGGCACAAGGAGCTAGTTCTTTCAATGAATTACCAGAAATGGTAGCCAATCCCTCTGAAAGCAGGCATGCCATCATTTCAAACAACTCTCAGCTGAATCTTCCCTTTCAGTCAATCCCTGAGTTGGACTTCAAAACCCTTCTGGATTTGGCTCCTTTTGCTGATGCTCTGAACATCATCTTTGATGCTCCAGAGGTTATGCCGATCACATTGGATCATTTGTTCTTAGCTGGCTCAGATTTGCTTCTTGAGTTCCTTTTCTGACTCAGGCAATTCTACCAACCCGCTGTGCTTGTTTCTGTGCTTTCAATCGGAAACAGCATACATTTTGAGCTCCCCTATGCTGAACTTTGAGTGCAAGTCACTAAGGCGTTGACATTAGTGCTGAACCCCTCTGATCTGGACTACCTTCTGGATTAGGATATTGCCGCTTATGCTCTCCACTTTACTGGCCAAGTTTCTTCAAAGTTGGTTGAGGAAGCTTCCAGCCTCGCCTGGCTTCCATTGGTAGTTCAGCTTCAGCTTCCATGAAGCCTGTTGTCATCATATACAAGATGCAATCTGCTCTTTACATGACTACCTCTTCTCTGAAGCTTCTCATCGCTATCTTCCATTGATGGTGTTAATTGGGGGCATGATTTGACAACCCCCCTCGAGTATTCCTTCTTTGCTGCCAGCTCATATATCTGGTGTTCTTGATGAGGCCTGTTGGCAGGTACTCAAGACAAATCTTCTGGCGCTGGTGCCTTATCACGATTACTCGGGGTTATTCGCCAATTGCCTCTTCCTATATTGCTGTTTTCCTCCCCATTCTGGGGTTTTGCAATTGGCTTCTTCTGACATATCAATTTCCCTTCCCCTAGTCGCGTTCTCTCAAGGCTCAGCGTCTGCTCAAAGAACATGGTTTCATGTAGGTCTTGTCCTTGTATTTTCCAATCATATATTTAAATGGGCTATTTCTTCCTACCGCGATTCATCCTCCCTCCCCCAAGAGGCGACATAGGCGGAATCATCCATGTACTGAGGACAACTAATATAAATAAAAATTATAAATATATATTGGTTTTTTTCTATGCATTTTAAAAAAAATCCATATTTTTTATTGATCTTTTTATTTTTATTCTTTTTTTTCTATGGGACTTGACCTTGTTTCAGTTCAGAGGTCCATCTTTTCCCAAAAACTGGATCCTGGGCACTTAAACCTACCAGTTTTCTATGGTTCAGAGGTCATTTTTTCAAGCTTAACCATCTAGGTTGGTTCAGAGGTCCTTTTTTCAGACTTGACCTAAACATCAGGACATGACCAACTTAATGATTCATTGGTCCTTCAGGAACTCTTTTATTTTTTTTGATCCAACACTTTTTAATACTTAGCATGGACTTGATTTACTACTCTTCCATCCAAGAGATTCTTGATGGAGTAAGCATCGGTCACCATCTTGGTGATTACTTTGAATGGACCTGACCATAATGCATCTAATTTGTTTCTTTATCTGAAACCATGCATATCACAATAGGTGACTCTTTCTCCTATTAATTATTCTTCTAATGGCGGTCAGTTCTTATTATCTGTAGGTTTTGCTCATATCCTTTTCTTTAAGGTAGTATTGAATGTTTGTTATTGCATATCAATCAGGATACTCATCAGTCAGTTTAGGTATTGTTTGGTACTCATACCTGATGTAGGTTCTACTACCAAAAATAATATTGGTGGCAACGCAGCCTTCCTCCTATAAAATAATTCAAACAGCATCTTTCCCATCGCCATATGATGACTGATGTTCTAGGCGAACGTCACCAAACTCAGGTACATTCCCTATGCGGAAGTTCTCCAAGCGACTAGCTTCCTCAGCATCACGGCCAGTGTCCCATTGACCCGTTCTACCAGTCCGTTCATCTCTGGCCGGTATGGTACTGACATGACTCCCTGGATCCCCAATATTTTGTTCATCCTCAGGATCACATGAGACGTGAAGTTGGTCCCATTATCACTCAGTATAATTTGTGGACATCATGCTGGTATAGTACTTGATCTAGGATGAATCTCGCAGTACTGGTAGTGTCAACTTTAGTTAGGGCTTTTGTTTTAATCCATCTTGTCAGATGGTCAATTGCTACTATGATGTATTTGACTCCACCTGTGCTCATCGCCAGTGGTCCCATCATGTCGTTGGACACCATGTGCCATGAAAATCCAGGTTGGACAAGTCAGTATCCAGTTGTATTATTATGTGGTTTATGCAGTTGACATTCTATGCAACAAGCCAGATGATCCGCGACATCATAGCTTATCAATTTCCAGTAATAATACTGGTGAATATGGTCAGTTTTTTTCTCAGGCCTCCGTGCCCAACAACCTTATGAGCTGCTTGAACTATTGCAGCTCTTTCCAACAGTTTCAGAAATAATAGTAGTTTCCCTTCCATCATCTTTAATACTTGTCCATCCATGATCTCAGTGTTTTCCATCGCTTTTTGAAGTACACCTTGGATTTCTTGAGGCTCGTCCTCAATTCTTCCATTGACCATTATCTGGAATAGCTCATACGCCTGCAGATATACCAGCTGGACTATTGGTAACTGCAATAAGCCATCCGCATTCTGGTGAGAAGCCCCCACTCAGTAGACTATCTCATAATTATAAGCTTGAACTTAAGTGCCCATAAGGCCAGTCATCCTTCAGGTTCCCATAGATTGTACAGCCAACGCAGTGAAGAGTGTTCTGTCACCACCTTAAAGTGCGTTCCATGGACATACACCTGAAACTTCTTACAGGCATAAATGACCACAAGGCATTCACGCTCAGTTACGGTGTAATTCCTCTCAGCAGCTGAGAGTGTCCGGCTCACATATGCCACTGGATGTTTATCCCCAAGTTCATCTACTTGGCTCAGTACAGCGCCAATCGCCATCAATGAAGCATTGGTTTAAAAGATAAACTCTCAATCGAAATTCAGGTATTTCAGAATTGGCGAATTTGTCAGATACTGGCGTAATTCATTGAAGGTGTCCTGAGCCTCTTCATTCCATTAGAACCCTTTTTTCAGATCCTTTTTTAAATGAAACAAAAGGCTCAGCTATTTGGGTGAAGTCCTGAATAGATCTTCTGTAGTATTCAACCATCCCAAGGAATATTTGGATGTCTCGGACACTCTTCAGCACAGCCATGCACTCAATAGCTGCTATCTTCTGGGGTTGTGGCTGCAAGCCATTTGCATTAATCACAAATCTCAGGTATTCAAGCTCCTTCTTGGAGAAGTGGCACTTCCATGGCTTGATCTTCAGATTAGCCGTAGACAGTCTCTTAAAACTTCTTCCAAGTGCTAGAGGTGATCAGTAGACATTCTACTAAACACATTGATATCGTCCAGATATACCAGGATGCATGACACCTTCAGGTCACTTAATATCACATCCATGGCCCTCTAAACGTCGCAGGCGCATTGCAAAGACCCTGAAGCATCCTAGCCAGCTGGTATAAACCCTGTGCGGTGAAAATCGCACATTTTTCTTGGTCTTCTTCTGGAAAGTCAATTTGCCAGTATCCTGATATTAGGTCCATCGCGGAGAATTACTTCACTTCTCCTAATTGATCCAACGCATCATTGATCCTTGGTAGGGGATACAAATCCTTCTTTGTAATTTTATTCAGCCTCCAATAGTCAATCACTACACAATTCAATCTATCTTTTTTCTTTACAATCAGAATTGGGCATGCTCAAGGACTTGACGATGGAACCAGAAGCCCATGCTTCACTAGTTTGCTGATCTCATCTTCCACTACCGCTTCAGTGGCTTTCAATCTTCAGATCATTCTCATCCTTATTGGTAGATTTCCCCAGTATCAACCTTGTGAATTACGCCTTGTGCGCATCCCAAATCATGGTTGTCCTGAGCGAATACTTCCCAATATCTCTCAAATAATTTGAGCACCTCCTTTTTCTACCCTTCCAGCAGATCTGCGAGCTGCTCTCAATCAACCAATAGGTTGATGCTTTTAGCCACTCCAGCCAGTAATCCCATTTTCTCAAGAGACCCAAAATCATGGAATCATCTCAATTCAGCCTGATCAGCAGATTTCCCCATTATCGACCTTACAATTCACTTCATGTGTATCCCAAATCCTGGTCATCTTTTGGGCGAATACTCTCCAATACTTTTCAACACTTTAAGCACCTCCTCTTGCTGGCCTTCCAACAGATCATCGAGTTGCTCTTAATCAATTAATAGGTTGATAATTTTGGCTACCCCAGCCAACAATTTTATCTCATTGAGGGTAGCTAGCTCCATTGGCTGTCAGGATTTCTTGTTGCTTCTTAGGTCCAAAACTCTTAGACCATAAAATCGATCTTTTAATATTATATATAATCTTTTGTATTTTTCTTTTGCAATGGGACTTGCAACCTACAAAAAGGCTCAGAGGTCTTTCTTTTCCCTTCATCCAAACTGGGTCCTAGGTACTTAAACCTACTAGTTATCATGGTTCAAAATCTTAACCTCTTAAGATTTGACCAAACATTTGGTTCAGTAATCCCCTTCTGGGACTTGACCAAAATTTCAGGACATAACCATTTAATGGTTCAGAGGTCCTCTGGGAACATTGCAATTTATTTTCTCTTAGGCTCAATACTACCAATTAGTATTGACCTTTCTCCCTATATGACCAGCAGCGCTGTCTTATCATATATAGGCCATACTTGCTGACTTCGGGCAGTTCTCCTGAATTGGGCCTTTTAAACCTGACTAGAAATTCGTCCAACAGGCCCAAATTTAATCACTTATTTGGCAACTTATGCTTTTGGATCTTTGTATCTCATCAGCCAACAGCTTCGTCCAATTGTCCAGCTCGTTGATCCCCCTATTATAAGATTTTCACCCTCCATGGCTATCCTTAATTACACAGGTCGTTCTGGCTTCGTTAGCTTCATCCAATTTCTCCAGAATTAATGAACTCGTCTCCAGCAACTTCTGACCAGTGATTGAGTGTTATTAAATCAAATGATTTCCTCCACTATCTTGGATCAATAATTTCCTATTTTGACTTCATCTCTTCATTGGTATGGCAATCCAATTCTCCGGATTGATTGCTTCTTATTACATCCAATGCCTCATCTAAACACTCTCTTCTCAGGACTATTTAAAGCGGATCCAATTTCAATCTGAGTTGATCCTTCTGTTCCTTGGGACTATTACAGCGGGCCCAATTCCAACTCAAGTTGGCCCTGCTGATACTCTTCATCTCAAGTAGATGTCTGGTTGAACTGGTTTCCTTGCAGCACTAGATAGTTACATATCTAGACTGCAAGTTTTTTTCCCTGAACTTGAGTATCTTCATTCTGCTTCACACAAAGCTCCATTGTTGAGCTTGGTGAACGCCACTGAACGTGATCTTCTTCACGTTCTATCTTCATTACTTCCTTAAGTAACTTATTTCCAAAATTAGAAACATCTTCTTTGTATGACATAATAATAGATTCTTATACTCAACTATCCCCTGTAGTGAGCACCAACTTGTAAAAAATTTACTAAGTTATGTTGTTTATTGGTTGTCAACCCTAGTAATCTTTTTACTGCTCAGTTTCAGTTTCCTTGTGCACCTCACGTTGTAAGAATATATAATCTGATAATAGTATGGAGACTATTATCCATAGTTGAGTTATAACTATTATCATGCCCAACACTTCAGCCGGTATTTCAAATTAAATACTTGATAGTTGTAATCATAGGGATTCATTCCTTATAGTACTGTCCACTCAATCTTTGTCAAGATCCTCTGATGACAGTCTCCTTTGGCCCAACATACAGTTGGAAGCAATCCCTTAGTCATGGTTCCCTTTGTCTCTAGATCCCTGCTTGGATCTCTACTCTTCTATCTGAGAGTCTACCAATTATTGCCTTCTGCAATAATATCCTTGAGATGGAACTTCACGCTAGATGCTGATAGTCTAACTATAACTGAATCTAAAATAAAACTTATAATGTTCTAATGTATTAATTTGTATCTGTTTTATCTATATTTTATTATAGTGAATCCTAGGGAATTTATAGGGGATTTAGCTTTCTAACCCTCGGTTGACAACTCTTCAATGAAATGGCAGCCAATGCCATTGAATCACCCTTCCTCATCTCAGCAGTGATGGTCTTCCCCATCCTGGCTAGGATTCCGTCATTGGACATCCTCGAGACCTCAAACAGAAAGAGTCATAAATGTGTCCCTAACATTTTCCTCTCATGCTCATGACCCAACCATAATTGGCTAGTGACCTGATTAGGTAATGGGACTTTTTACCCATTATGGCAGGTCACTTCACCAACTGATCGATTTGCTAGTTGCAAGTGGCTAACTTGCCTCACAACTCACCATATATTCCCAATCAGTCGGTGATGATACCTGACTGATCCCAATCAGTACACCTGATAGTTAATCACTATCAGAAGCCCCTATTTCGTCAGCCGCTCCGCCCAATGAGATGTTAGGTATTCATGTGGATCAATCCCTGACGGATATGACCAGGCAAATATCCCAAAATCCCCCAAACATAGTTCCTCCAAAATTCGGGTCAACTGATTTCTGATTCACTTTGCTTTAGGGAAAATTCCCCTAGCGACACCAGGTAATCTAGCAGGCTGGGAATATGGGCAAAAATCACAACACAGGGTTAAGTGCCAGAAGTATATGGCTCTCTGAATCCAGTCAATGACGGTAGGAGCCATAATGATCATGAGTACTGGTAGAGCCCATCTGTTATATGGACCAATGGGCCACCAGGGAAAAGCCATCGGGATGCAGCCAGAATAAAATCAACACAATAAAAATTGATTGGTTTTTTGGCAAAATTTTATTTCAAAGGAAAAGGAAAAAAATCAACCAACAATTTTCTCAGTACAACGCAACTGATTTAATAGTGGCTGATTGGGTAGTAACAAGCTGGGATTGGGACCCTAAATTTCGACCTAATTGGCAAATTATTTGAGGAATGGGCGGATTAGTTCACTGAGACCCAACATCAAAAAATTTGGCGGAGGGCTGAGTCGCTGTCAGTTTGACCTTGAACATATAAACCAAGGCTTGGCTATGTTTCTGATGGTGGTGTGATGGCATTTGGCCTGACAAGCGGTGGGAATCCCCCAAAGCCACCCCACATAGGGGCAGGACCATTTAGTTGGGAATGGGTTCAGGACACCCAACCCGCCCATGTTCGGTCACTGGGACATTTGTTAGGTCAGTGGCGTTGCATCAGGCGCAATGCCAGAATTGCCAACAGGGGACTTCAAACCCTCATCAATGGTGTCTGATACTGTTGCCTGCCCATCAAGGATGAACCCTGACGATTTTGGGAGGGGAGTGATTTTTTTTGATCATTGTGTTAACTGAATCAAAACTGTCAGGAATCAGCTAATAAATTAGTCTTCATACCTTTTTGACCATTTTAAATCCGAACATCTGGCTGATTGCCACTCGAATTAGTTCCAATTGGTTTCATTTTGATGATCTCAGTGCAGATTTCACTGATTCCCCATAACAGTTCTGCTGAGGTGATTGTGGGTAATGGAGGCAGAATCTGAAGTGGAAGAGCTGTTACCCAGCGCTCATCTACCATGTGAGCGAGATTGCCCTGAGTAACGAGGGGTACAGCCATCCTCTTTGGTGCCTTCTTGCTTAGAAATGGAAAAATGGCCCAATCAACGCCCAGAGGACGATCCCTGGGACTTACATTACCCTTTCCTTTTTCCAAGGGAAGGGCCCCACCACTGGGAAACTGCACAAGAGCCACATTCTTGTGCGCCTTGGGTAGCTTGATTGCCATAATTGTCGCTACTTTTTTTGGGGGGGGGCAAGGAGCATTGGGGTGGGATATATGGAACGCTTCGACCAGTTCCATGCAGTTTGCGCAATCGCGCGCCTTGACCCAACTGTTTTCATATGCCGGATACCCTATCCAGGCCTGAGTTATTGTATGGAACATCGGGATTTTTGGGATGTTAGGATATTCTCTACCTCAGCCCCTTCCCCATTTTTGATGATAATCGGTTCAGGTTCTGTGGGGATTGCACCCTTGAAGGGTGACAGCTGGGAAACATGGAGGATGGGATGCTGTTTCCAATGCACAGGGAGCTTCAAACAGAACGCCCCATTGCCCAATACCTCCTCCACCAAGTGGGGACCTGAGCATTTACTAGCAAATTTATGGGAAGGGGCTTTAATTCTTAAATGATGGGTATCAAGCATAACATAGGAGCCCACCATTATATTGTGACCAATGAGCTGCTTGCGATCTGTGAACCACTTGTAGTCATCTATAGCTTTGGTGAGGTGTTTCCGCACTAAGGATTGAGTCAATTTTATATGTTCAGCGTGGTCCGTGGCAGCTTGAACCTCAGGCTGCAAGCAAGGTCTGACCAAAAATGAAGGATTATAACCCAACGTTGCTTCGTAGGGAGAAAACCCAGTGGATGCGTGGGTCCCATTATTATAAGAGAATTAAGCAAGAGGAAGATCATTGGCCCAGGTGTCTTTCGCGGCTGCAGCATAGCAACG
>JAKSZP010001119.1:0-10460 GCA_022478985.1 Massospora cicadina | reverse complement strand
CCAAGCTTTGGGTCATCTGATCCTTCAATTATCAAGAGATTCATGAATCAAATAAGTCAATTCAGTTTTACACAAAATCCATCAACAAAAATTGTCTAAAATAATCTCTTATTTGTCATAAGCAAAGGAAGAAGTTTCATTAAAGCCTAAAACATTGGCATACAAAGTTTTCATTAACCCCTGGTTTTCAGTCTACCACATTTTTATCCTTATAATTTGTAGAAGTTGGTGTACTGCTGGGTGAATGGAGTAGCTGAGATACCAATCTTGTTAGTACTCATCTCATTAATATTTAGTTGTGATGAGTCATATAGATCCCTTATAGTGGAGGGTACAGCCATAGCATGGGACTAACTGGACAACAATCCAGTCAGATAAACCCCATACAAAAGTTGCTGAATAGTGATAATGATCTATTTATAACAACCATAATATAGACATGGATCAAATGTGGGTAAGGTGAATTCAAAGGTAGCTCCATAATTCTAGGCTCTCAGGCTGCTTTTAAGGCTCCTCATACTGGAACTTATCAACCAACCTAGTTAAACTACCTCTTCATTGGAGGGGGAAATCATCAGCTAGAAAAATTTCCACTGTCTGACTGGCGTTTTAACTTTAACAACTTAGTGCTCCCTTTAGTGAGCACTTATCTCATCTTTGTGCAAACGTTGAGACTTAGTTTTGATTTCTGGGCTTTTAAACTGTTTAATTTACAGATTATAGCTTCTCTCAAGATGGTGGTGATAATATAGCTTCACTTAAGTAAGAATTAAGCACTTATATATAGTTATATAAATTTTCAGTTGATCCTTTCCATGCCAAGTTCAACCATGTGCTAGAAAACATAAGTTAATTGAGTGAACATAAAAAATTATTTAATATGATAGATAGATGTAATTTGGGATCCTTTAATAAACTAAAATAACTCCATATCTATAGGGTAAGTGGGAACCTTATGGCTGCAGGAACGTCTAAATACTCCTCATTCAGGATCTACTTTGCTTTTAAATTGAAGGCCAAACTTTGGTCTTTAATATTTTCCATTGTCAGGTGACCCATAACCCCATTTTCCTAGAGCTGCCTAATCTAGTTGGTGGGTTGGAAGTTGTATCTATCTCAACAGGTGGTAAGGAGCAATCAGAACCTCATAACAATTCCGTTAAAAAATATTACATATTCTCCACTTAAGGGTTCTATCATTGAGAGGAGGATGATTGATGGCCAACTTGTAGGGAAAAATTCAGGGTTGGGTGTTTTATATGTTCCACATCTCAAACGTTGACAGATTTGATAAAGGAGGGCAAGGTTTGGTTTCTGTGACCTAAGGTGAGGAGCCATAGCTGGAGTATGGGCTTAGATTTAGATGCCTGGATAGTGGAAGAGACTAGGATAAGTAGGGGGCTGGATATCTTTGCCATGTTGGCTTAATGGAGGCCTTCATGGAACCAGTGATGGGCGTCATCCTTGAGGGCATTATTAGGTCCACGCTGTATTGGGCATTGTTGGGGAAGCTGATTGAGTTCCTCCAACCGCAAAGTAAAAGTGGTCCTCTTCTAAGGTATCAATAACTTTATCAGCTGCTTCAGTGGAGGGCATCGGGGGATCCTCATGACAGTCAAGCTGAAAATGAAGGTGGTGGTGGGTGATGGGAGGGGGAGTAATTTGCCAGGCCATTGGTACCTGCTTAAATACTAGACTAGAGAACTAGGATTATAATGAGAAAGCCAGTATGAAATGGGAGTGAGAGTTTATTAAAAGTGGTCAGAGTATTACATTTGTTGATTTCATCAGGGAGGGTGAAGAGAACCAAGGCCATAGGCGAGTTCATTATGTCATTAATCAACTGATCAAAAGAAGATTAATATTCTAGTCAGAGTTTGGTAAGACCTAGGGGAAGGCCCAGAAGTAAAAGGCATGATCATTATAATTTTACTAATGATAATAGACCCATGATGAATGGGAGGTAGGAATATTTTTAATGAACCAAATGGCCTTAAAATAAGCTAAATGACCATAATAAAGCAGCTGCAGATCATGTTCTTATGAGGTCAATTATCAGAGGTGAGTGAGGTGGGGAGGATGACAACTCTTCCAGGATCTGCATTTGCTGTCCTTTGGATAGATATGGTAAATTTATGTTGTTGATGATGGATGGGGGATAGCCATTCAAGTTATAGGCCGATGGCATTAGGACATATTTAAAATGATGGGTCAAGTTGTAAAGTCATTTAATATTGGTTTAATGGCAGGGTTGTTGTTTCAACCAATTGGAATTATCTTAGGGATTAGGGCATTTTAATCCATTGGCTGGTAGGCTTCACTTAATTTCTTATAGATTTTGGAAGTATGGTTGGGTCATATTGGATACAAAGATAAAATTAAGGAGAGTGACTATAGTTGATGATATTTATATTAGTATAAAACTAAAAATGGAATTTAATGGCAGTAGAGCTTAGGAGAGGATGCCAAAATTTAGGGATGTGTTAATATTTGGTGAATTTGGTTTGAAGTCCTAGGCCTATAACCTATGATGTTGGTGGTCATTAGCTTGTTTTTGGTTGGTCTTGAGGATTCTGGAAGGCTTGGTCCAAACATATAGACTATCAGTGCTTTAAACCTACTGTATTGGTGGGACTAGATTGTAAGATGTTTGAATAGTTTTAATAATCTGGGGGGATTAAATATGGTGAGTTAAAGGATTTTTGGGGTTAAATATAGCCTAGAAGACTGGGAATTATATTAGATGGGTCATTATTGCTTGAACTCTTTAAATCAGAGTTTAAATTGAAACTTCATTTAAGTCAACTCAGATGATCTGGCCAATGATGTAAATCTGGTCAACCCAATCTGTTCAGATCTTGTTAGATATATTTTGGATTTGGTTCAGTGTGAGCCCTACTTTGAGCAAAATGGCCAATGGCTAGAATGTATCCTGGGACTGCTGGTGACCTCTAGACTGGACCACCTCCCTGAAGACCCCTTTAAATTCGTGATAGAATAATATATCATCCATGGATCCCTATATAAATATGATAATAGGTATAATTAGTTGCATTCCTATTGTTTGAATTTTCAAACCTCGGGAAATTACAAAATATATCAAAGATTATTAAAAAGATTCATTTTAGGCTCTCAATTGGCCCTAAATATGAAATCATTTAAGCTTTCATGCCTAAAATATACTAAATAATTTTGACTATGTTGGTTAGTTTGTAATACATTGGCCAACATTATAACCTTTTTAAATTTGTAATTCTCATATTTACATGCTCCCAAAACCCTAGTAAACTAGCTGGACTTAAATCTATATCTATTTATATTTGAGAGTTAAAAGCAAGTAATTTCTTCAAAAAGAGTTGTTGGCTGAAAAAGAAGCCCTCATACTGTTGCTCAACTTGACAACAGAAAACAACCACCTCATTCTCCACCAAACCCAAGGCAACAGTGCTGTTTTGGACATACATTGGCCCCAAACCTCATCAGTTGATTGGATACTGACTGAGATGCCATTAAGAGCAGAATGCCAGTAAGAGCATGCTCCTAAGGTCTAAACAGGTGGCTGAAGTTTAATAGAGCCTGCTGCTGCACTATATTTTACCTTTAGGTTATAAGATGGTGGGGGGGAGACCTGCAACATGAGCGAGCTTTTCTTAGATAATATCAGAACTTACCTAATTTACAATTAAATGAGGTTAACTTCCTTTAATTTTGGTTAGTATTATTCTGAGTAGCGTTCAGGTCTTAGTAACCTATCCATTACAATCTTCAAAAGTGAATCAGAGGAGAGGTGGGCAGAAATATAGATAGTTAAGAGTTAAAGCAAAAGTTCATCACCCATTTACCATATAGGCAAGGTTACTCTATTGACACAGGAAGTTGACTGAGGGCTTTGTGCCCTTCATAAGACTTAAAGGGTGCAGGTGAGGTCCAGGCGGAGGGGCTGGCTTTTAAAACTTACAGATAATAAGATCTTTTTCAAAAAAGTATATGGTCTTAAATTTTCCTGACACTTATTTTGTGAATTACCAAGTTTAGCAACACTTTCCTTTTTCTATAATCATTTAAAATAAACCCTAGATGGGATTGATGAGATCCAACACCTACAAAGTTGTCCTAAGATTGGTCTTTATAAATTATAACGTTACCTAAAGTAATATATCCCACATGCTGATATAGCATATCTCACAAATACATGTTATTTAAGACCATAACTTTATAAAGTAAATCTATTGCTGAAGCTAATAATATTAAATTTTAGTAAAGTTGCAGCTAAACTTAGCGTTATTGCATCCTTACAGTTATAAAATGGCTATAGCACCAAATAAGGCTTTTAATACTGAGGATCAGTATACAAGCTTTGATGGTAGTAACGTATCAGCAATGTATTGGGGAATTCATTTATAGTTATACATATATCAATCTAAGAAATTCTGATCTTGTTACTTTAAAGTTTTTAACTTTTGTAAGGGTTAGGTAGCACCCAACTCATCAAGTAAGCCATCAAGTTTTTAACTGGTGCTTAGCAAAAAAATAGAAACTGATTACCTTAAAGTACAAGTATTAACTTTTATCCCTCTATCCTGGTTAGGGTTCCTGGTAGGGTTATCAGGTTTGGTTTGGCAGCTTTATCAGGGTATTCTTATGGTAAGACTAGATGAATGGTGGAAGTTTTAAATTTAAATCTATCTCAAGATTAACACCTTTAGCATAGTGTCAGACAATTAGATGTTTGACTAGTTAATAAAAATGTTTCAGTACTGAACAGTTTTGACAAAACCCCATCCCCCAAACGATTTGCTCCTAAACCCAATGCCGCTCCCTACCAAAGCAACCACCAGCACACCTTAGCAGCGTTGGCCTCTCCCCAATGTCCAAGCCTAAGTAAAGCAGTGGCCCAATCAGTGGCTCATTACCAATTAGGGATAACCGCACTCTACTACTCCCTATTTCCCCAAAGCAGCCCAAATCAAAACCATTAAATTATTTGACAAAGCCAAAGCCACTGTCATGCATGTTGCTAAACTAGCAGTTTTTGACCCATTTGCTAAAATCACCAGTTAAAGTATATCCAATTTTGCCCAACTCCCCAATGCCCACATTCAAGCTGAACATCACTTAGTGGAATTTGTTGAAGCTTTCTACCAAACTGATCTTGATGATTAGGATGAAAACTCATATTAAACCATCATCAACTCACATTATGCTGATATCCCAACACCCTGGCTCACCACTTTAGTCCGTTTCTACAGTTGCAATGATTTGTCATGGAAAACATGCCTGCAGAAAAGCTTCCTGACCCCCCCTCACCCTCTTCCATGGTGGGTTAACGGTTTCTGCTCCCCGCCTGGTTGGAGGTTTTTTGTTTTAGTTTTATTGTTCTGTTCATTCACTTGTTTGGTTCTTTTGCTCTTTGAGTATTGGTAATGTCCAGCTCCTGGTCAGCGTATCTCAAATAAAATTTAAATTTTAAAATTTCAGTGCAGAACAGTACCAATTTTACTAATATTAATCAACAGTCTAAGTCTCAGTGGAAGTGGATTAGTTAGTAATAATTTTATTCCATGTATTCAGCTGAATGGCTCCAATTGAGCTGGTGAGGTTACTGAGAAACCCTGGTAAAATGGGCTTACTGGCTCAGAAGGATATTTAAGCACAAACTCGAGTTTAGTGAAAATCTCCAAGAAAAACCAACCCCTTTTTATAGACCTGAAGGGGTTCAGAGGATACAAATTTATTACTAACCAATCGCCTACTAGGAAATTCAGTAGTCAGCTAAGATGCAGATTAGTTTTAAGATACCTGATTGGATCAAATGTATTAAGTTATTACTGCATGGGTTCATCATCCCTACTGTCAACTTAGCATCTAAAATTAAGGCCAATCAATGTGAAAAATTTTCAAGAGTTCTGATAGGCCAAATTGTTATTTAGCCAAATTGAGTTCCCCACTGTTTACTATGAATTCTTCTATTATCTCATGATTAGCCTTGAAGTAGATTAAATGATTTTATGTATTAATCACTAAAGGTCAGTTTTCTACTAATCTAGAATTTATAACTTTACCCATCTTTTGTATTGGAAGAGTTTATATCTGCCTATGGTGTAAGTATACCCTAAACATCTTAAGGAAAAAGAGCATTTAAGAGCTTTAAGGCTCTTAGCCTGTTCTATTGTTGAAATTTTGTGCCTAAAAGCACCTGTGAGCATCGAAAGTGCCAGTATTACAACATTTGGTGCTCACTACAATGGACTCTGTACACCACAACCCTTTACCTAAAAATGACGAATGTTTAACTGAACAACCCTCCAACCTTCCTTGCTGCCACTGAACCAAGTTTGGACGTGGTGGAATGCCAACTAGCAAAATGATTTACCTGTCTTAAAAATCTCAAATAGCATTACTCTTCTGCTTTTCATGAAGCTACTACTGCTATCCTTGCTCCCACTGGGGACAACCTTGTTCCCTTTAAGCCACATTTATAGGTAAATTTACTTCAGGCAAAGGCATTATTGCCCCATCTTTGTATGTTTATGAATAAGGTATAATGGCCCACATTATTAATAAAAAAATTAGCACATCTACCCTTGTTTGAGTCACATGGCTTAAGAGGTAATGGTTCCTTATATGGAAAATCCTTAGTACTTGTGAAAAGTTTAAGTAGCGTTTACTGAAAAATTTGGCTCAAAGCAGTTTACAAAAGAGATAACGGGATTTTTTATGATTTAGCATGAAAAATTGGAAATCAGGTACCGCTTCACTGAGCAGTTTAACCTAGAAGCCCAAGTGCTGTTAACCTTCAAAATTTTAACTCTTGATGACGCTGTTGCTGTCATCCTGATTGGCCTGTCTTCTCATCATGCCCTGTCAAGGTACATTATCTCAATGAAATGCCATTTACTGAATGTCCGCGATATCAAGGAGGCTCTACTAGAAGTTTCAGATATCCCTAACGTTGAGACTACCCCAGTAGTGTGTTAAAACCTCACGTTTTAACCATTGGGGTATCTCAGCCATAGCTCCACTAAAGGAGTCCCAGATGGTCTTCATGGCCCCCCAATGCTGGTCACCATTCTGACACCAGCCCCTGCAGTGCGGCTCACCTCCAACGTCCCTTTGACATATGCATCTAAAATATCCAAGCCATTTAGCCAGACTATACCAATGGTGACAAAGCACTTCCTATCACTACTTGAACCCCAAAATATGCTCTATGCTGTCAGTTGAGACTCTGTCTCGCTCCACACCCTCCACTGAGAGGCCTCCTACAGAGGCTTTAAAGTCACGCTTCTCTGTGATGTCACCCCCTACTCCGTTTTTATCTCCACTGGCTGTTCTCAGCTCTAAACCTATTTCCAAGGTGCCACCCCTGCCCGCCAACGATGGGCTTAAGGCAAACGCTGTCAAAGCTAAAACGCTGGCTCCCATAATAAAATTGAAATTTCTGCTAACACTGTGAGTCCCACTGAGACAGCTGGTAAAGCAGCTTTGCCTAATTCTGATCTCTTTTCTATCACCCATCCAATGTGCATAGATAACCCCTCTGATGATGAATCTGAAAGGGGTTATGATGACGTTGGCTATTATGTCCTAAGAGCCCCTGTTGAAGTAGGAAAACTTGATTGTTTGAACCCTGAAAGAGTAGATATGGCCATGATACCCAGCGAAACCTATCTTTGTCAAGTGCTGCGGTGTTCAAGGGTTATTGACACTGCCAGTGATGCTGATCAGATCATTGCCTCGCTGATCCACTCTAATCAGCATGTTCATATGGTAAAGTCTATTAAAATAAATATTCTGAGACTTCTCGATGACTTGCCTCCACTTTCTGCCTGAAGGAGTTTCTAGCCCTCCCCCTAACTTTGGTGAAACTATAACCACGGTAGAGGTTGTCATCAACAGGGTACAGGTTCTAGCCATCCTTGACACTGGTTTGCAAGTCAATGTGATTTCTTCATATTTTATTAAGAAGATTAAGCTGGCCCCCACCTGTAATACTCTCAAGAGTTTGGCACTGCAGGTCCAAACAACACCTGTATTATTGGGACCTACTACTTTTTACCCATTTGGACTGGGAAGCTCATCATGTCTGCCCCCACTATGGCCTTGGACAATAACGCTTATGACATGCTTACCCGCACCTAAATTATGATTGAGTATGATGGAGTTATCAATATATAAAAAGGGTTACATTTCTCTACTCAACTATGAAGTTCCTCTGGTCTTTACCAATGACAAACCCAATAAAAAATAATACTCATGCCTACCTGAGTACCCAATCTCTGCATTATCTCTACTTTACACCATGTCTGGGAAAAATATAAAAAAGTTGTCTGATTCAGTGGATGCCTCAGAGGGTATTCAGTTATATGCATCAGTGGAGATAATAATCAAGTCTGGTGAACAACGGGTGATTGACACCAAATTCACTTTACAAATCCCCTGAAGCTGCTTATTTCATATAACAAGCATCAATGGAGTTAGGCCCTTAGAACCCAGATATTGCCTGGTATATTAAATATTGCCTACCAGTGGCCTCTCGTTATTTTATTGGAAAATCTTACCAACAAAGACATCACTGTAAAAAAGTATCAGGGGATTTGGAGAGGCCTGCTGGTCCCAATAAAGGATAGTGACTGAGTTCACTTTATCAGTTCTATGTTGGATATGGGCTTACCCACTGATCAACTGTTGTGTGCCCTGCCTACTGTTCATATCTCCAATGAACTAACCTCCAGATGAACTTGAAAAAATTCATTTCTTATGAATATCTTTAGTGATACTTTCTCTGAATCTGACACCAATTATGGTCATATGAAGGATTGGAGCCACACCTTTGATGTTGGTGGGGACAGACCTATCCAATCCAAGCCCTACGGTAAGTCAAAAATCTCAAAGAACAACAAATGTGGATAAGCTCAAACAGCTATTATACGTGGGTTACTTGTACCATCCCCAAAGCGCTTGTGCATTCACTCTCATGCTCAATAAAATGGAGGTCACCGGGTAGTTATGGACTACCAAAAAGTTAAACAACCATAATAAGGAAGAAAGCTACCCTATCCCATGTATTGATGATGCTCTTGCACAACTCTCTAGCTCAAAATTCTTTTCTGCTATGGGCTTGGCCAGCGGATACTGGCAAATGGACCTTTCTCCACAAGAACAGGTAAAATGTGCTCCCATTTGTAGTGAGGGCTTGTTTTATCCCACCCGCCTACCTCAAGGGTTGTGGAATGTTCCTGTGTCATTCCAATGAGCAGTGGATTACATCTTACAGGATCTTAAGTTAAGCTGTTCAATTGTCTATCTTGATGAAATCACCATATTCTCTAAAACTTTCACCAAATTATCTCACCCATCTAAAAGAAGTTTTAATGCCTGCGTGCATACAACATTATATTGAAACCTTCAAAGTGCACTATTTTTAAAAAGATCAGATTTTGACATGCTATCTCACAAGAAGTAACTCAACATTTACAAGATAAAGTTGGAGCTGTATAAAAATGCCTCCCCCTAAAAATCTATGAATTATCCAAGTGTTCTAAGGTACAATGGGGTACTACCATCAGTATATCCCCAAGTTTGCCCAGCTCAGTGAGCCGCCTGAAAGATTATTGTCCAATAACATTCTTTTCTATTGGGGAGTTGAACAAAATACCGCGTTTATGATGCTAAAGGAGCTGCTGTATAAACGGCCTATCCTGCATCACCCAGACTAAGGTAAACCATTCACTTAGTTTACCAATGCCTCTGATTATGCCGTTGGAGCTATCTTGGCCCAATTGGATTAAAGTGTATTTCAGACAGTATTATATTTCAGCAAAATTTTGTCAAAGGCTAAGTGTAACTACAGCATAACATTGAAGGAGTGAATTGCTGTCTTACTAGCTGTAAAATATTTTCACTTTTTTTTGTATGGACTACCTTTACTGTGGTTACTGATGACTCTTTAAAATGGCTACAGAATATGAAAAATACCAATGGACAGTTTGGCTTGTTAGCCTTTGATCCAACATTATGGTATTTTTTTTAGAATCAAGCTGGAACTTGTCATATAAATTTTGATGGGTTAATTCAGCTTTCCTTCACTTGGACAACAGTGAAGTGGAGAGATTACATGACCTCCTTATAACCCCTGATGCCTGGGACAACGAGGATGAACACATCCGGAAACTATTAGCAAGACACTCCCACAACATCAAAGTAAGGAGCGGAAAGTTATACAAAAAGGTAGGGACAAATTGGCTTTTATTTGACCTTCATAATGAGTATCAGTGATCATAGATGCCCACTTTACCCTTGGGCATTATGGAGTGAGGAAAACCTATGAGTGGATTAAAGATCAGTACTACTGGGAGAGCATCATGGAATCCATAATTGAATTCCTGGATGCATGCTTAACCTAAAAAAGCAATCTCACCTCAAGACCAGATATCAATACCAACCCACTAAACCCCAAC
>JAKSZP010001118.1:0-10498 GCA_022478985.1 Massospora cicadina | reverse complement strand
TCCTTGAGCAGGGATCAAGAAACTTGAATGACTTGGAGATCCACGGGACCATTCAAGACCTTCAGACCCATCAAAAATCCAGGCCTTTCAGGACCCATAGGCCCACATGCGCCTTTGAGACTTTTGGGTCTTTGGGGTCCCGAAGAATGGGATTTTCTCTCTCAATGAGAACTCTTGACAAGCTGTTGTAACTCTTGAAGCAAGGTCTTGATATGAGACAGTTGTTGCACACCAAAAGAAATTGAGAAGCTGAAAGCATTCTTCATATTGGTTGAAAGTCTATTGTAATCACTCTTTACATTGGTTAAAGCAGCATATAAGCGTTGAGTAATTGCTATTATAAGTAACCAGAGATATAAATCCAGAAAAGGAATTTTGTTCTACGTGTTAGGAATCCTACCCAAATTGGAGATTCAAATGAGTCATATGACAAGATCTGAACCCAACTTTCAACGTAGATGAAACCATTTATTTGGTATAATCCAAGACGAAATTCCAGCCCTCTAGATATTAGGGACAAACTCCAACTAACTTTAAGCTCTATTATTGGGGCTCAAACCCAATATATGGATAGCCAAATCACTAACTGAATTGAGAATAGTTCTTAGCTAAGTACACATGGAGAATGACAGAGAAAAACTCATATACCAATGTTTCACCATAACAAATTTACTCTCTCTCTTTTTCGCCGTTGATAAGTTAAATTGGCCTTCCTCTATTTTATCTGAGAGAAATAATAGTTAGATTTTATGACTCCAGGGACGTTAATCTTAGGAAAGACTTTTCAGCTAAGGAAAGCAAATAATTACAATTTAGCATCTAGGAACTTTGAGTTTTTTGTCCTATAAATTAAAAAGGGATGAGTGGTCTGAACCCCTTGTTTTCTGACAAAACTGGTGCTCCCTGCCAGGTTTACCCAGAGTTCACGATGCAATATTAAAAATGAAAATAAAGATTCAGAAAAAGCTTTTCTTTCCTGTAACAATCACTTTAGTTACTACGATTTGATTCCAACAGCAATTTTTGATAATCACACAGGAGAGATGGGCGATTTTAATAATAAACCTAATACAACCTGGGCGAGCATCACATCTAAAGTGCGTAAAATGGTGCACCCAAGGGCAAAAAACGCCCTGAGGGGGACCAGGAACCCAAGCCGCCAAGAAACCAAACTCAGACACTGTCCGGGTTTATGGTCTTACTATAAACAAGATCAATACATGTATATCCAATGTAACCAACCCCTTTCAAAGGTGGAACATGGGCTCTGTCAGAATCCAGTAAGGGATATGCTCGCTGGTGCTATGTGCTGCTGGATCCCACATTGGAATATTTAAAATTAATAAACTCTTAAAAACTAAGTTTAAACTTTTTTAATTTTAATTGTGTGAGGCAAAAACTAGAGAAAAGCCCTTTTTTTGATACTAGTATATCATATTTAAATTAGTTCTGATCCTCTGGGCCATGGGAATTTGGGGCTAAAGTATTATAAAGCTGAGTCATCCAAAATAGGAAGTATAGGCTTTTGGCCTATCAGATCAAAGATAAATATTTTGAGGCAAAACTGTGTGGTAACAATCTGATAAATTGTATCCAATCACCAGAGAGTAAAATCTTCTCACCTTGGAGGTGTTCAGATTTGAGTGGTAATGATTTGTTAACTCACACCCAATCATTGATGGGTATAATCTTTTCACCTCAGAGGTGTTCAGATCTGAGTGGTAATGATTTGTTAATTCACACCCTATCATAATCAAGTAAAATCTTCTCACCTCGGAGGTGGTCAGACTCATGCGATATCAGATACCTCAAATTTGGCCAATAAGTCGGAGCAATCCCTATTATCAGTTCTTACCATATTATGCTGATTTTTGGTATAAATTGTATTGTCCCAATGATTAGATTCCACCCAGAATCTTCCAAGGTCTTTTCGCCGTTGGTATTCATATCATTGATAGACACAATGTCATTCAAAGATTGGACTCCAATATTCTTTTCAGAAGTTGAGAAGGAGAATGTCTGACATTGCCCCCCTCAAGAATGTTGGGGAGAGTGTAGGAGCGTAGGAAACGGCCATGCACCCAGTTTATGGTAACTCCTGTGGCCAATGATTTGATGGAGTATTCATTGCCTCTTTTGTAGGTGATGGAGAAAGGTCCCTCTCAAACTGAGCCAAGCTTACCGCTTCTTGGAGTGATGCAGTTATGGTAGTATAACACCTTATCAGACACTTGAAATGTAGGAAGGGGTGCGGAGTTTGTTGGCAGCCTGCCCTTCTTTAGTCGCTGTTTTTGCTAAGTTGGTCATAGCTTCAGCTTGGAGTTGAATAATCTGGTTAGCCAACCTTCGCATGGCTTTCTCAGGCTCCTCTCCTCTAGAGAAAACATCCTTAGCCAGAAGGGCAGGTATGCCTGGTTCCCTGCCATACAAAACTCGGAAAGGGGACATTTTCAGAATCCTGATGATAACTAATCTGATAGGCCATAAGGGCACTGGGTAAAAATTGATCCCAGTGAAGTGGATCAGAAGAGGCCATTTTATGGAGGATGGAAACTAAGGTTCCATTGGCTCTTTCCACTGCCCCATTGGTAGATGGATTGTACGGAGCTGAAAAGAGTTGTTGGGCTCCCATGGAGGTAGCCAGGAGTTTGACTACTCTGGAGGTAAAATTCTTGCCATTATCACAGAGTAGTACTTGGGGCAGCCATGCCGAGCAAAATGTGTTGATGTATAAGAGTGGCAGTTGCCTTGGCTGTTTGGGCAGGAAGCGCCACAGCTTCAACCCACTTAGTGAAGTTGGTCGATGGCTACTAGGATAAAACAGTTGCCACTGGTAGACTGTGGAAGGGGACCTACAACATCCAAACTAATAGTGTGAAAAGGTTGTTGCGGGGTAGTTGGTTGATACTGGTATCTAGTCTTGAAACCGGATTGTTTCTTGCACATAAGGCAGGCTTCCAAGACATCAACTATAGCTTCCATCATTCCATCCCAATAGTATCGATCCTTAAGCCACTCATAAGTTTTCTTTGCCCCTCCATGGCCTAAAATGGAGTGAGCTTCAAGGATGGCAGGTACGCGTTCTGAGGGCTGGAGGTAAGGCAACCACTTTGCCCCACCTGCTTATACAACTTCCCATTTTCCACTTTGGTGTTGCATTAGTGGCAGGCTAACATCTTCTGAACTGGATCATCTTCATCCTCCCATTCATTTGGAGTCATTAATAGATCATGCAACCTTTCTGCTTCACTATTATCCAAATGAAGGACTGGCAAATGAGACAACCCATCTACATTCATATGACAGTTCCAGCACGATGTTCAATTTTCATATCATAAGGCTGGAGCTTTAGAGCCCAGAGAGCTAACTATCCAGTAGGGTCCTTCATATTTTTTAGCCACTTCAATGAAGCGTGGTCAGTAACTACAGTAAAGGTGGTTCCATAGAGGAAAGGGCGATAGTGCTTTACAGCCAACAAAACAGCCAGGCACTCCTTTTCTGTTACACTGTAGTTGCGTTCAGGCTTTGAAAGCATCTTACTGAAATAAGATACCGATGATCAATACCATTTTCATCTAGTTGACCTAAGATGGCCCCAACGGCGTAATCCAAGGCGTCCATAAACAGGATAAAGGGTTTTTTTTTGTAATCTGGGTGCCGTAGGATAGGGCGTCGTTGTAGTAGCTGCTTTAGGGTCTCAAAAGCGGCTTTTGTTCAGCGCCCCATTGGAAGGGGATATTCTTCAGTAAGCGAACAAGGGGCTCACTGAGTTGTGAGAACTTAGGGATGAACTGATGGTAATACCCCATCATCCCTAGAAACACCTGTATATCCCACAAATTCTTAGGGGAGGCATATTTGCAATGGCTTCGACCTTGTTCTGTAGTGGTTGGATTCCTTTTTGCGAAATGGTGTGGCCAAGGAAATCCAATTTTCGCTGAAAGAAGGTGCACTTTGATGGTTTCAACTTGATATTTGACTTACGTAGCCTTCCAAACACCTCCTTCAAGTGATCCAGGTGGTCGTTGAAGGTTTTTGAGAACACAGTAATATCGTCAAGATAAACGATAACACAGGTTAGCTTTAAGTCTTGCAAGATGTGATCCATCGCACGCTGGAAAGAGGCAGGTGCATTGCACAACCCTTGGGGTAATCGCGTGGGTTGGAAAAGACCTTCACTGCATATCAAAGCGCATTTCTCCTGGTCCTGTGGAGAAAGGTCCATTTGCCAATAGCCACTGGCCAAGTCCATGGCTGAGAAGAAATTTGAGCTGAATAGTTGGGCCAGGGCATCATCAATGTGAGGGATAGGATAGCTATCCTTCTTTGTGAGGTTATTTAGCTTGCAGTAGTCCATGACTACCCAGTGACCTCCATCTTTCTTCTTAATTAACAACAGTGGGGAAGACCAAGGGCTTTGAGAGGGAACTAGTAACCCCACATCCAGTAACTGTGTGAGTTCCCCTCATATGCTGTTCCTCCACCTTTGACTTGCGATATGGTTTTGACCAAATGGGATGGGCATCACCCACATCATGGCACCAGCCCTTCATATGGCCATATTCGTGAGCTGACTTGGAGAATATGTCACTATAGTCATTAAGAAGATTATGATCTTTCTCTAGCTCAGTTGGGATCATTCAAATATGGATCATATGGAAAAACACCAAGAGGTTGGCTGAGGGATTTTTAATCTGCCATGGAGGATGTTGAACAGATCCACTCAACATCGGCTCACAGATTTGGGCCTCAGGACAACCTGGTGTCACCAAAATCATATCTTTGAATGTCAACTGAGCAAGAAAGAGCTCATAATCTCCTTGATGACTATAGAACATATTCTCTAGTTAACTAGTTGAGGGGCCAAGCCACCCATGGATGTGGGTGATGCCCATCATTTGGTCAAAACCATATCAAGTCAAAGGTAGGAACAGCATGGATGTTACTGGATGGGGGTTACTAGTTCCCTCTCAAAGCCCTTGGTCTTCCCCACTGTTGTTAATTAAGAAGAAAAGATGGAGGTCACCGGATAGTCATGGACTACTGCAAGCTAAATAACCTCACAAAGAAGGATAGCTATCCTATCCCTCGCATCAATGATGCCCTGGCCCAACTATCTGGCTCAAACTTCTTTTCATCCATGGACTTGGCCAGTGGCTATTGGCAAATGGACCTTTCTTTACAGGACCAGGAGAAATGCGCTTTGATTTGCAGTGAAGGCCTTTTTCCAACCCACGCGATTACCCCAAGGGTTGTGCAACGCACCTGCCTCTTTCCAGCGTGCGATGGATCACATCTTGCAAGACTTAAAGCTAACCTGCATTTATCATTTATCTTGACGATATTACTGTGTTCTCAAAAACCTTCAACGACCACCTGAATCACTTGAAGGAGGTGTTTGGAAGGCTACGTAAGTCAAATATCAAGTTGAAACCATCAAAGTGCACCTTCTTTCAGCGAAAATTAGATTTCCTTAGCCACACCATTTCGCAAAAAGGAATCCAACCACTACAGAACAAGGTCGAAGCCATTGCAAATATGCCTCCCCTAAGAATTTGTGGGATATACAGGTGTTTCTAGGGATGATGGGGTATTACCATCAGTTCATCCCTAAGTTCTCACAACTCAGTGAGCCCCTTGTTCATTTACTGAAGAAGAATATCTCTTCCAATGGGGCGCTGAACAAAAGGCCGCTTTTGAGACCCTGAAGCAGCTACTACAACGACGCCCTATCCTACGGCACCCAGATTACAAAAAAAACCCTTTATCCTGTTTACAGACGCCTTGGACTACGCCGTTGGGGCCATCTTAGGCCAACTAGATGAAAATGGTATTGATCATCCGGTATCATATTTCAGTAAGATGCTTTCAAAGCCTGAACGCAAATACAGTGTAACAGAAAAGGAGTGCCTGGCTGTTTGTTGGCTGTAAAGCACTATCGCCCTTTCCTCTATGGGACCACCTTTACTGTAGTTACTGACCATGCTTCATTGAAGTGGCTACAAAATATGAAGGACCCTACTGGGCGGTTAGCTTGGGCTCTAAAGCTCCAGCCTTATGATATGAAAATTGAACATCGTGCTGGAACTCTTCATATGAATGTGGATGGGTTGTCTTGACTGCCAGTCCTTCATTTGATAATAGTGAAGCAGAAAGGTTGCATGATCTATTAATGACTCCAAATAAATGGGAGGATGAAGATGATCCAGTTCAGAAGATGTTAGCCCGCCACTCGTGCAACACCAAAGGAAAATGGGAAGTTGTATAAGCAGGTGGGGGTGAAGTGGCTGCCTTACCTCCAGCCCTCAGAACGCGTACCTGCCATCCTCAAAGCTCACTCCATTTTAGGCCATGGAGGGGCAAAGAAAACTTATGAGTGGCTTAAGGATCGATACTATTGGGATGGAATGATGGAAGCTATAGTTGATGTCTTGAAGCCTGCCTTATGCAAGAAGCAATCTGGTTTCAATACTAGATACCAGTATCAACCAACTACCCCGCAACAACCTTTTCACACTATTAGTTTGGATGTCATAGGTCCCCTTCCACAGTCTACCAGTGGCAACCGTTTTATCCTAGTAGCCATGACCACTTCACTAAGTGGGTTGAAGCTGTGGCGCTTCCTGCACAAACAGCCAAGGCAACTGCCACTTTATACATCAACACATCTTTGCTCAGCATGGCTGCCCCCAAGTATTACTCTGTGATAATGGCAAGAATTTTACCTCCAGAGTAGTCAAACTCCTGGCTACCTCCATGAGAGCCCAACAACTTTTTCAGCTCCGTACAATCCATCTACCAATGGGGCAGTGGAAAGAGCCAATGGAACCTTAGTTTCCATCCTCCAAAAATGGCCTCTTCCAATCCACTTCACTGGGATCAATTCTTACCCAGTGCCCTTATGGCCTACCAGATTAGTTATCATCGATTCTGAAAATGTCCCTTTTAGAGTTTTGTATGGCAGGGAGCCAGGCATACCTGCTCTTCTGGCTAAGGATATCTTCTCTAGAGGAGAAGAGCCTGAGAAAGCCATCCGAAGGTTAGCTAACCAAATTATTCAACTCCAAGCTGAAGCTATGACCAACTTAGCAAAAACAGTGACTAAAGAAGGGCAGGCTGCCAATGAGCTCCGCACCCCCCTTCCTACATTTCATGTGGCTGATAAGGTGTTATACTACCATAACCGCATCACACCAAGAAGTGGTAAGCTTGGCTCAATTTGGGAGGGACCTTTATCCATCATCTACAAAAGAGGCAATGAATACTCCATCAAATCATTAGCCATGGGAGTTACTATAAACTGGGTACATGGCCTTTTCCTAAGATCATACACTCCTCCCAACATTCTTAAGGGGGCAGTGTCAGATATTCTCCTTCTCAACTTCTGAGAAAGAATGCTGGAGTCTGATCTTTGAATAATAATGTGGCTATCAATGATATGGATACCAATGGCGAAAAGACCTTGGTGGATTATCGGTGGAATCCTATCCATCAGGACAATATGATATATACTCAAAATTGGCTTAATATGGTAAGAACTGATAATAGGATTACTCTGACTTCTCAAACAAATTTGAGGTATTTGATATCGCATGAGTCTGATCACCTCTGAGGTGAGAAGATTTTACTTGACAATGATATGTTGCATTTTATGATTCATTACCACATGAGTCTGAACACCTCCGAGGTGAGAAGATTTTACTTGACAATGATAGATGAAAAGTAATAAATCATTACCACATGAGTCTGACCACCTCTGAGGTGAGAAGATTTTACTCGACAATATTAGTTTGCAATTTATGATTCATTACCACATGAGTCTGACCACCTCTGAGGTGAGAAGATTTTATTTGACAATGATAGGTTGCAAATTAATGAATCATTACCACATGAGTCTGACTACCTCTGAGGAGAGAAGATTTTACTTGACAATGATAGGTTGCAAATTAACGAATCACTACCACATGAGTCTGACCACCTCTGAGGTGAGAAGATTTTGATCAACAATGATAGGTTGCACGTTTAACGAATCATTACCACATGAGTCTGACCACTTCTGAGGTGAGAAGATTTTACTCAACAATGATAGGTTGCAATTTATGATTCATTACCACATGAGTCTGACCACCTCAGAGGTGAGAAGATTTTACTCGACAATGATAGGGTGCAAATTAATGAATCATTACCACATGAGTCTGACCACCTCTGAGGTGAGAAGATTTTACTTGACAATGATAGGTTTCAAATTAATAAATCATTACCACATGAGTCTGACCACCTCTGAGGTGAGAAGATTTTACTTGACAATGATAGGTTTCAAATTAATAAATCATTACCACATGAGTCTGACCACCTTTGAGGTGAGAAGATCTTACTCGCTGGTGATTGGATACAATTCATCAAATCACTACCACACGGGTCAGTTTTGCCTCAAAATATTTATCTTAGATCTAATAGGCTGAAAGCCTATATTTCCTAAATTGGATGACTCAGCTTTATAATACTTTAGCCCCAAATTCCCATGGCCCCAGGGATTGGAACTAGTTTAAATATGATATACTGGTATTGAAAAAAGGGCTTTTCTCTAGTTTTTGCCTCACACAATTAAAATTAAAAATTTTAGACTTAGTTTCTTAAGAGGCTATAATTTATTTTAAATATTCCATTGTGGGATCCAGCGGCACATAGCACCAGTGAGCTTATCCCTTACTGGATTCTGACAGTGTTGTTTGTTGTTCACTTGGTCACTTCCTGACTTCAGGAGAAGCATCCACTCTATTTTGGGAAACCTTCTTCAAGCCACCCAAGATGTGCAGACTGCATCTCCTCTTACTTCCTCCAGCCCAGGAGAAGGATCAAGTATTCCCTCCCATGAGATTGCCAATCAGGTCCCGACGCTCTTGCTGAAGTATAAATGTGGATAACAATAGCACTCAATAACACTTCTGCGATATCCCATGCCCAACAAGGGCTCGCATTGTTAGATGCCATGGATGGAGATGCCCGCTGTTGGGTGAGAAATCTTTTGCATTCTTCCTCACAAGAAGGAGACCCCATTCCCCTGATGGCTGTTGTATCAGCCGCCTTAAAACCCCTTGTTTCCCAATCAGACCACTTATTCAGACTGCTCCTTACCATGATTGAAGCCCCTAGTTTAGATTTTCTGATTTCTACCTTTTGTGAGCTGGCTCCCGCGTCAGGCCTATCTATTGATATGCTTCAGGAAGTCTTTAGAGCAAGCTGGATTTAGTTTCTGCTCATCACGTGATCTGGTCTACCATCCAGGAATCAGTAGAGATCAAATATGTGCCACCGCAACTACTATCAAAGTATACCTCGCCACGTTTCCCATATCAGAAGGGAACTTTATGATAGGATTTCCTAACAAAGACGTAGATGATGCATCTGTCATCAAAATAACAGTTGACGTGGGTCCCAACCCTGCCATATCCCCGAGTCCAGTTGGCATTTCCAGAGTTAACTATTAATGATTCTGTTCAAGCCCAGACAGAGGAAATGATTTCCACCACACTTGTACTTCCAATTTGCCCCAGCTTAAGAACCCTGATCCTGGTCCCAAAAATACCTGTTTTCTTCAGTCATCCATGAGTTGGTCAAATCTCCCAATAAACAGAATTCCGCTATTTCCTTGTCCCTATGAAAATCAGTATCAGTCTGCATCATGTCTCCTTAGAAACTCTGCAGATACTGGAGCAGCGGGGAACTCTATGAGTGTTGAGTTGTCTGTTGGACATTCACCTTCGACTTAGGAGAAAGAATGTTGGAGATATGAGTGCCCCTAAATCTGCTACCATGATTGGCCCATCTCCTACCCAATCTTCAACAATATTGTGGTTATCAACAATATGAGTACAAATGGTGAAAAGATCTGGTGGATTCTCTTGAAATCCTGACTATTGAAAAAATAAGGATTATATCCAAAATCGGCGTAATAAGGTAAGAACTGATAATAAGAATTATCTCGACTTCAGCCAGATTTGAGGTGTTCGTAATACATGAATCTGACCACCTCCAAGGTGTGAAGATATTACTCGATGATGATAGTAAACATTAACCAATCATTACCACTGAGTCTGACCACCGCCGAGTTGAGAAGATTTTACTCGCTGGTGATTGATACAATTTATCAAATCGCTACCATGGGTCAGTTTTGTCAAAGTTTTATCTTCAATCTGATAGGCTGAAAGCCTATATTTCTAATTTGGATGACTCAGCTTTATATACTTTTGCCTTCAACAATTTCTGGTCTCAAAATCCAAACTAGTTTAAATAGGAAAAACTAGTATCAAGAAAAGGATTTTCTTTTGGTTTTGCCCAGCTGAATAATAAAAAAATATAAAAAACTTTAAAAAAGCGTTATTATATACTTTTATTAAAAAGTAAGATTCTCACTTTGATAAGAATATTTGTGGCATCCATCGGTGGATCCCAAAAACTGGTGCTCACTTCAGGGGACGAATCCCTGAATACTTTAATA